>JABFQC010001245.1:0-20301 GCA_022817085.1 Psilanteris sp. ZL-2020 | reverse complement strand
TTGTATATTTTAATTATGTTACATATGATATATAACCTGTAAATATACTTATTATATGATATATTATTATTGTAAAATGGACATTAAAAGTCCGTATAAATAAAATAAATAAATAAATAAATAAATTTAATTTTCAGTATTTTCGATTTTCAGTATTTATCATTATACACTGAAAAAAATTTCACTTGTAATGGATATAAAATCTTACTCTTGTCAAATGTATTCCTGTCAACGCAAAGAGTTTTTATTTATTGTATGAGAGAATTTTCTTGTAACCATTACAGTGTAAACTGTTTGACAATAAAATTTAAATGTTACATTATGAATTTAGTTTAAAATTTTAAACAAGGATTTTCAATATTTATCGTTATACATAAAAATGTTGATTATAAACATGCAAAAATATAATACTATAATAAATATTTAATAAATATAATATTTGATAATGTAGTACCATAAGTAAAATATAATTCAATATAATAGTACAATTCAACACCTTAAAATTAATTTACTGTAAGCAATAATAATAACATATAATTTAAAAAATATTATACATTTTATAATTGTTCAATGCAATCATATATAATTTTATTATATGTATACCAGAATATAACGTAATTGTAACATTAAATCATAATGTAATAGTTATAACTAAATAACGTTGACTCTTGTGGTTACTATGTTTTTTCTGTAACTGTTACCAGAACTTTTTCTCCGTATATTATATAACATTTAAAATATCTATCAAAGAATTGTGTCAAAGATGAAATATATAGGTCAAAATTGAGAGATTAACATGTTGTTATTGCAATGCTTTCATAACAACTGTTTAAATTCAATTTCGAAACATTAAGTATAATTATGCTTATATTCTTAATGTTTATTTCTAAAATATATTTTATTATGACTATATTATTTATTACTATTTAATAAAATAAAAATATATCTCTATATATAGATATAAATTTCATATGTTATGTTAAGTGTCACGTCATGTCATTTAATGAATAATCTGGTGGCAAATAGTAGAACTACTTTTGTTATATACCTAGGGGGAAAAGCCGACTTTGTACAAATCATACACATAAATATCATGGATGTTTTGACGTAGGATATTATGTGAAAATTTATGTATGAAATATTTATAAATAACTTTATTTAACGCCAGGTTTTGAGACAGGCGGCCATTTTGTTTACCATTTAAACAATGTTATTGTTTATAAAAACGCGTCGTTTGGGGACTGTCCCCAAACGAAGGTATATGTTTAACGCTAGTTTTGGAGAGAGGCCAGGAAAATACGATACTGGGGCCCCCTAGGACCTCGCGTCTTGGGTTTGGCTAGATTTTTACATGATGGGGGGGAGCACCCCGCATCCCTCTGTGAGGGTGGCCGAAGGCCGCCCGATGCCCTCCGCCATATTTTTTTGAAATAAAATTCTCTTCACCCCCGTAGCTAGGTGCCCAAAAAGGGCGTGTCCCCAAACCTGGCGTTATATATATATAAAACAAATAGACATTGAATAAAATATTGTATAAACTTACGGGAATTGAACTCTATACCTCCAATGTATGAATTTAGCACATATAAAAATTACGCTAAAAAGCGGTCCTGATGTAAAGAAATAACTATTTGAATATTGATAAAAGTCGATGTGGTATATATTGTTAATAGCAACTAATTAATCAAAAAAGAATATTAAAATCCATTTATTTATTCACAATATTCAATATATTAAATCAGTCTTTTATCAGTATTCAAATAATTGATTTTAGCTTACATCAGGGCCGCTTATAGACGTAAATGCTATGTGGATATGCGATAGAATCATACGTTGGTGGTACAGAGTTCAATTCCTCTAAAATTATACAATAATTTTATTAAATGTCGAATTTTGTTTTATCGAATACGAATTTGTTTTTTTTTTATATATATTTACAAATATTTCATACGCAATCCCACGTAATAACTTGCGTATTTTCCTACATCAAAACCTTACGTCATTTCCTACGTAATTTCCAACGTCGATTTTCTCGCCTGGATATTCATCATTTTTTAAAGACTAATTTTTATTGGTGTTAACCAAATTGCAGACGATTAGTAAAAAGTAATTTTTTATATACATTTTTTATGTCTTCGCAATATTAAATATTTTGACTCATCTGGCAGAAACATTTTTTTTTTTTTATGAAAAATTGTGTGCCTATCATTGTTTTCATTTTATACATTTTTGCTCTTATAATCTATATTCCTATTCTTACACTCAGAAAATTATTGATATTAATAATAATTTGGCGACATTAAATAGTAAAAATCTAAAAATTTTCTATTTTTTAATAGTAAAAATACAGTTTTTCACAAAGAAATTTCTTCGTTTTTCTTAATGTAATTGTATTAAAAACTGTATTTTTTAATTTGTTTACTTCAGTGTCGTGAAATTAATGTTATAGTCACAAAAAGAAAATTCGTTGGAACTAAATTCAATAAAATTAGCAAGTTAATATGAAAAAAATAGGTTTATAATATAAATATATGATTCACGGTGACATAATAATTATATACAACCAGCATAATATACTTTAAATGTAAATTGTAACATATTCCAGCGACTTACATCATTAAACATCGTTTTCACCGGTTCATGAAAACGTCACGTTAATCCGGTAATCATTTTTTACTTTCACTTTCAAACACAAATGACTTAATTAAAAACCATTAAGCGCATACAATTGTGTCATCTTGTAGTCCTTCTAAAAGTTCCTGTTAAGCGCTGTAGAAACTTGAGTTTAATCTAATCACGTGGCCTTTTAATTTAAAATTGTATTTCATTTTAATAGTAATAATTTATTTTTTTAAATTTTATTTTAATAAATAATTTTAATAATTAATAAAAAAAAACAGAATTTTAATTAGACTTTCGGATCAAATAACCACATTTTATGTAATTATATTTATTCTTGTTGAACCTTAATTTATTTTATCTTTATATATTTAAAATATATACATTTATGTATAGTAACGTATTCAATATTAAACAGTTTCCAGCGTTGTTACTAAAATATAAATCATAAAAAAATGCTTATTCTACCCCTATATTCTACTACCAGTCATTGCGCTGTGTGTGTATAAAGAAAAATTCAGGTTGCACTAAATGTTGAATTATCAATAAAAAGTGATTTTTTAAGAAAAATATTTGTTCACATTTATATTTGAGACATTAGACCGCTTAATGGTGTCCATTCGGTTAATTATTAAATAACAAAAAATTTAATAAAATTAATATAAAACCAGGACTCATATTCAACTTCTTCGTACACTGAACATTCTTTACAACTGAATATTTTACTTCTTTATTGTATGTCTAATAATTAATGTATATGGGTTTTATACTTAAATAATATTAAATATTTGTACTTAATTTTCATAAATAATGACATTTGTTAAAATACCTGATTGTATAATAAAAGTGCCTTGTTTAGTATTCCATTTTTTAAGTATTCTTTTCCTTCATCCACTAACATCTTGATTTCTAAAACTTTTAAATTTAATTTCGGTTTTACATTTTTTTTCTTTTTATTTTTGGACGGCATATTTCATGTTATTTAAATCTAATTCGTATTACACTCGTTTTTCAATCTTATAAATAATGCTTTAAATAAATATCAACGAACTAACTGTAAATGCAATTGCTGCAACAAATCGCGTTTCAAACTCGACTAACGAAATGGGGGAAAAAAGTAAATACCACGAAATTTCCGTGTGCCAGAAATGCGCAAACTCAATACTATTTCGAATATCTCATTACATTAAAGCTGTACCATTCGTGACAAAGCAACATCCTAATGTTACGACAATATGAAAGAATTAAATCAATTCGAGCAATTACAGTTGCTTTAATATATCTAGCAACTATTATAACAGATTACAAACTGAACATAATATATACATTATATATGTTTGAATTATTTATTTATGCATGAATAATATTAGTTGGATAAGATGAACATAATATTAATTAAACGTTAGCAAAATTAATGGTAATTTATTCTACAAATTTATCATAATCTCATTATTACACACATTCGATTTTTGTAGTTATTATTTGTCGTAACAATTTTCAAATATTATATAAAATAATTTACAATTGATATACTTCAAAATTATTTTAAAATGTGCATTAAATTAGTAAATAATATAATATTGATTAATATTTTTTACAAACTTTTATCATATATGAAATTATAAATAAATACTGTAACATCAAATTATTGTTATATAATACGTTTACAAAGGTATATCTTTCTGTAACATAAATACAATATGTATATAAATATAACTATAAATGTAACTAATATCTAAATGTACGTTACATTATTGTTATGGTGATAATCATTTATTTTTTAAATTCTTTGGAACTAAATTAGAAAACAATATCAGTGGGTTATTGTAAACATATTAATATTAGAAAAATAATCAAATAATTATGCCTATTTATGATATGCATTTCGCGTGTTTTCGAAGTTTGGATATCTACAGAGAAATCATATTACAGATTTTAACTTGTTATTAAAGCAGGATATGCTAAGTCACGTAATATTCTCATACATTATACTAATAAATCATTATTTTTTTATGTAAAATTATTCCTGTTACAATGCTTTTGTTAATAAAATAATAAGAATTTAGAGTTTTTAAAATGACAATCTTTAATTCAAGAAATATATTTAGAATATAAAATTTAAAAGATTACAGGGATTTAATTTAATCAAGTGTCCTTTAACTTTCATTTATAAATTAAATATAATAAAAAAGTATTATAAATAATAATAGTTTAAACATTGATTAATATTAACATAACGCAATTAACATTACACATTAATTTTGTTAAATATAATAATTAATAAAAATAAATAAAAAGTTCCACTATATGTGTCATTTTTTTAATTACACAAAATTTATTTATTGTGTAAAAGTACTAAAAATTACTAATTATTGTAGTATTTAAGTTAAAATCAAATAACAATTAAATAGTTGTATTTACTTTCCTTATTTCAATTAAACCATAAGGTTCCTCTTGATTTACTTTGATTTTTCTATCATGAGCCAAAACTGAAAATAATAACAATATATAAATATATAATTGGCATTAAAATATCTGACAAATATAATAAGTCTTACATGTTAAATTTTTAAACTGAAGATTACGTTCAGCTTTACTTATTTCTACATCAAGAAATAGATCTTGAAAAGTAATCATATTCTTTTGCAGTAGATGCAATTTGATTTGTTCCAAAAGAGCATCTGGTGTCAAAGCTGATTTCACTACCTTTGTACTGTTTACAAAAAAACAAAACAAAGTATAATAAATATTCTACAAATTAGAAATTATATACCACTAATTTGATTATCTTATTAGAACATATAAAGAAATAATAATAAAAGATCGCTCATATATATTTATAAAAACCATACATACGATTTTATTAGCTCAACGTGAGATTGAATTTTTTCTTCAGCTTCACCTGATATTCTAATTTAATATTTAAACGAGTTAAATAAAATAAAATTAAAATAATAATAAATAATTGATTGTTTTAAAATAATAACATGGTTTTCATTACTTGAAATTTAATAATACCTTGTATCATTAGTATGATCGTTATAATATGGTATATTTTCAATGTCATCCACTATTGGTTGAAGATTAGTTTGATTTATACTTTTTGGCTCTGTAACTTCTTCTAAATGCATATTATCATTTGGGTTAATTATATTCTGATCAATGTCTTCGATTACATTACTTTTTCTAAATCCACTTGGTTCTGTTACAGCTGTTTCATATAAATTAGTATCGTTTTCTAAATTGGCTGTGAATTCCGTATGATTTTGATTACTAACATTGACACTCTGTCTTATTTGGGAATCAGAGGTTTTAAGTATTCTTGACATTTCAAGGTAGTACATTTTGTTAGCATCTAGAATATAATATATTATTTGCTTAAAACAGTTACCATGAATGCATTAAAATATTTTTGTCATTTATTCATGTTTCATTAAAAAATTATTATTTACTGAATTATATTATACAATAAAAATTTCACAAATACTTTATTGTTATACTATTCTTTGTCTAATCTATCTGTATTTTTGTTAATATTATTTAAGACATGATTAACATAACATTAATAAATAAATATTAACCAAAATGTATTAATTTTAATAACATATAGATAAACAGCTTTGATTATTTTATGATAAAATTATATTATTTATTAAATAAAGTAATGTCTAAATTTATTTAAAAAATAGATACATATCTATAAATTAGACAGATCAAACTTATAATTTTATTATATTTTTAAGCATTTTATACAGCTATAGATAGGATGTGTTTATTTTTATTTTATAATATTAAAATTTACCTATTGTTGACGTATATTTCGAAGATATACGGTTATATAACCCATCTGCACCTTTTAAAGTATCTATAAAATGTAAATAAATATATTTTATTTACAAAAATAATTCTAATTGTGAATACATTTGGATTTAGTTAATTGTCATTAATCATTAATTACCAAATAGGAAGTCAATATCTCCTTCTAATCCATAAAATTTAACAGGTAAAAATGGTTCATCAGGTAAAAGGAGTGTTTCATTTGGCAATATGTTCTAAAAAATAAAATTAACAAGTTAATAACTGCAAAAATAGTTATCGATAATATTAATAATGAACAAGCGACTATAAATTCAATTCTAACTACTTACAATAACATTGATTTTCTGAGTTCGTCGTTTCTTTTGAAAAACCTTTACTTTTGTAAAAATATCCTTTTTATGTTTTGGTTTAATAATCTTTGTATTGTTCAAATTTGTTGACTGTTCAACGGGCTGTAAAGTGTCATCTATTTTATCAGTTGATTCTATAATTTCCATATTCTCTACATCATGACTGACGGTTGGACTAATAGGAGTCTAAAGTGAAATAAAATTAGAAGAATTACTATTTGTGCATTTTTAATATTTTAGCAATAAAATTTTGGAATACTTAAATTGGTTTAATGAATTCTAGTTATATATATAGTATTTTTTCTTTTTTTCATAGTATACATGCAATTAAACATACTTACTGTGAGGTGTTTACGTTTAACTGGTATTACATTATCATTTATAGAAACAATGTTTCTTTTTCTTTGAGGTTTTCTTTGTTCTGGGGTTCTTATTTCATAAACATCTTCTTCAATTGATTTAAGTTTATTATTTTTAGCTTTAGATATGGATGGTAACGTGGTATCTTCAGGTGATTGGAATTCAAAATCATCATTAATAGTCTCTTGAGTAATTGCTGAATTAATTATAGAAAGGGGGGGAATGGATACTTGTGGTAAAGTAATATCTAATTTAATAAACAAAATCGAGAATACATAATTAATAAATAATTATTTCTAAAATGTATGCATAGTTATAAAATATATAACTAATTAATCAATTCACAAAAATTAATTTTGATAATTTACTTTTGATAATTAAATATTATATATTTATTACTATAATTATTTTTTTGGTAATTTTCTCTAATAAATCATGGACAATAAAATATTATTTCGCATACTATTAACTTTTTAATGTATAATAATATATATGAATTATTAAAGGAAAGTAATTATAAATAATTAAAGTTAGTAATAAATTTAAATTGAAACATTTTCTTTGTATTTTTGAATAGAAATCTATTGGGATATTTTAAAACAACAGATTAATATTATAACTCTTGTTTGATACTTTAATCTATTTTTAATATTAAGAAAACAACAATATAAAATAAATATATTTAAAAATTAATTTTTCTTGATGTAACAATATGTTTGAATATAAAACGTATATTATATAGCACAATAAAATTTATAATAACATAACGCCATATTATTCCAAATCAATTAAAATATTGTATACCTTATAACAATTATAATGAGAAAATATTTTGATTTTTATTTGATTTTTTATTTATTATTATATTGATTAAAGTTTATCATCTTTACTCAAAGATGAGTAATAATAATATAATTTTACTCTGAAATAATTGTAATAAAAAATATTTTAAACTAAATATAATCAATCTATGTTTGTGATAGAATATATATTCGATCAATAGTATTTATTTTGAATTATATTAGTTTTTTCTAATAAAAAGAAAAGACATAAGTTCAAGTATTTATAATATAATCACTTAAATAATTCTTTCCATTATTTTTACCAACCCTTTGAATGTAAACATTTCATGATTTCATAAATCACATTATTTTGATGTTAAGTATTGAAGTTAATATCTTTAATATTCCAAAATATCTATTCTATTTGCTCTCACAATTATTTATCATTAGGTTTTTGATATCTTTACAGTTTTTTGTATATTGTGTATGATATCCTAAATAGGGTTTCATTTTTAAAATTTAATATTAGTAGATATTAGAATGGTATTATTGTGTATACAACCTGAAAATTCAAGCGTATTTGATTTAGTAGTTTTATTTATATCTTGATTCCAATCCATTGAAAAATTTATTGCATTTTCAATAATAGCTTCATCCCCAAACAAATTATCCTTGCTATTATACCTTGGTAGAGGATATGAATCTTGCATCTAGAAATATATTTTCATATAACGTATAAGATAAATATTAAAATTATTATTTATAAATATCATATATATTTATATACTAATAGATAAATGATTTATTCTGCAGAATGAAAACTAATATTTACTGTAATATGCTCCAAATTAATATTACATTCTTGATCTTGAAATGCTTTTTCTAGATCAAGTGTTATATCTTTATCAATTTCTTCGAGATCAATTCTAAAATATACAATATCACAATTAAAATAAATTTTATTTCAATTATATAACCTTTATAAAATAGATCTACTATTCTATTATAAATAATTATACTTTTTTATTTTTTTGTCTTGAATTTGTTTCTTTTTTGCCAGTGGCATATTTTCAAGTACCATAGATAATTGTTCACACTCATCTGTAAAATAATAGTAATTATAATGCATAAATTATGAATTTTTATAAAATATAAATAAGTACATAGATGCACATTAATTCTAATACTTTACTGTAAATAATTTCAACTTGGTAGGAACGAATTTTAACAACACCATATGTTAAAGTAGATGCAATATATAATTTTATAGACTTGTTTTGTATATGTTTCATTATTAAAGCACTAAAATAAGATAGTTTTAATTAAATTATTTTTTGTCATTAATAAAACCAAAATTAATATTGTACATGAAAAATAAATAATAAATAACGTTTGATTCAATATACCTGCGATTTACAATATTTATGTTTAAAATATTTTCACGTTTATGTCGTTTTATAAACCAAACTTTAGGATGAGTTGCTGCTTTCCAGCATTCAGCTAATTGATTGTTGAGATTGTTCAATATTAAGTCTGTCATTTTGAACCCTACAAAAACTGAATATTATATACTTATTATTAACATTTTATAGTTCATTTTTGTAAAATAAAGGAAATGTAATTTCAAATTAATAACAGTAATATTACTATAACAGTTATAATATAATTAAATTTATCTATTGCTTATGTACTGAAATTAATTTTAATCAAATTTTAAATGTCTATTTTCTGCTCTAATTTTACTTTAGTTTTACAAACATGTTAGCAAGTTTCCATTAATAATACAAATTTATTAAACAATTTTTTTAGGTATTTAGGTAAATATATAAACTAAATGTTATTTGCTATATTAATTAATAAAAATATAACTGATTTGTTAGTTACTAAAAGTAATGTCAGTAAATATGTTTTTAATTATAAATATTTTTCAAAAATCAGTAAAGAAATATTAGCATTTATTTAAAAAAGTATAAATTGATGACTAAGGATATTTGTGGATCTAATTAATGTATAGGTATTAAATTTGACTAAGGTAGTGAAAAGGGGAAAAAAAAGATTAACTATGATGTCGTATTGAGATTGAAAGTAAATTTATGTATCGTTAATAACATTCTTATTATGAATTTTAATATAAAAATATTGTCTTTAAAAAACATTATTATTTTAGAATTTAATGAATTAAATTCTTATTATCAGAAGTTAATAATTATTTTTCTGAAACATAATAAAATTCCATAATACTATATTATATAATTAAATGCTTAATGGAATTGTCAATTAGTGTTTTAGGTTTTTTTTAAGTAAAGTGATATTCTGAAAAGCATTAACCTCAACATATTTTTCTCTATGTAATTGATTATTTAAAATACTACTACTGAATCAACTTATAACTCTAATCATGATGCAAAATCCATTTCAAAATTGTTCCTTCTTCCTATAACATTGAATAACCCATTTACTGAAATATATTACATTTCTTTCTAGTATTCCATGAAATTGTTATTTAGAATCTGATACTTATTTTCATTTAATCAAAAACATCCAGACACACGTTATAAACAAAAATAATTATATCAACTGTAATACTTTTATAATGAAGATATCAATAAAAAACTATATATATGTTTATACGAATCATTACGTATAAGAAACAAACCGAGAATAAAGAAGAAGCTTCTATTACCCTAAACGTAACAAAAGTATTCCCCAAAATCTACCTCAATAAAGATACAGATTATAACACAAAACCGAACCACCAACCACCTCCACTTCCGTCACTACCATCCATGCAGCAAAAAAACTTACGCACAAACTATAAATAATACGAATCAGCGATTCGAAATACAAAAATATTCCAATCCCGACGTAACAAGAATCTGCGCACTTCGCGGGACAGTACCTATTGAATTTCCGAACAATAAGCCGTTCCAAAAACGGCAATAGCGAGTCCACCGAGAGGGCAACCCCTTCGATTCGCGCGCGACTCTCCGCGCACAACCCGCGACAATCGTTTCACCGGCGACAGAGCGAAACCCCCGCAGCCGAACAGCTCGTTCGTTTGAAATTTCAAATCGAATTTTCCGATCGAGAAACAACCGTCGTCGTTTGAACGGCGCAACGACCGACTCGAATTCCCGCTCAAATCAGCGCCTCGGACCAATGGCAGCTCGCGTTCCGTCGGCGCCCCTTCCGTTCGATCGCTGAACTACATCGGAAGCTCAACTCGGCGCGACGTTCCACGGGCGCTGCGTTCCATTCGTTCGGTGCTCTGCGGATAGTGATGATGGCTGTAACAGATCTCGACCAGTTTCAGCAGCTCCTAACCACGCTGCTCAGCGTCGACAATGATGCTCGTTCAGTGGCAGAGGTACGTTACGTATAAATTCGCACGTCGCGATATGTTCGAAGTCGCTCGGGTGGCGCGGCGCCGAGCCGTTATGAGTCACGGCCGTTCGAACACGTTGCCAACGTATTGTCACACGGCGCACCAATTCCACGGCCCGGATCGGCCAGCGGGCGTCGCCTACGTGTGTCCACGCGGTCCGCCAAAAAATCCGACCCGCCAAAAAGCCCCGCGCGACTCGAGCCCGGTGCCGCAGGTTAACAATTGGAACCGTGCGCGCGTGCATTTTTCCGCGCGAAAGTTCCGGCTTTGATGCGGACTTTTTTGTTCGGCTTTATCTTTTGTCTGCGCGGGGTGGCGGGTGGATGAGGGGTGGGGGTACAAATAAGTGATGAAAACAAGAAACGCCGTTTTCGGGATTCTCGAAGCCGCGCGGCTCGCGGTCACCGATGACTTTTGGTTTGTTGTTGAGTCGTCGGATTATAACCTCGTCAGCGGAGGAAGTTACGTAAATGTTAAAAAAATTTTCCCCGACGACTGATCGTGCACGATTTGACTTTGTGTGCGATCGCCGGGCCGTCCGTGTTTTTTCGCGATTGCTTATTTTGAGGTTATATTTGATCAACTAACTAGGGACGTCGGGACAAAAGATTCACTAGCGACGTTGTTGTTATTATTAATTTTTGCACGTTCGGTGCAATTCCTTCCTCGGCCTTTTTCCTTTTTATTTTTTTATAATAGGTTTCCTCGTTTGAGGTTTCAGAAAATACAAAAATAAAAAAGTAGAAAAAAAGACAACAAAATGCCGTTCGCAATTTCCCATATCCATGCGTCTAGGTCTGATCGTTTGCTAATTGTAACCTGTAATACAATTATTTCTTTATTATAGCATGATTACTAATTTTGTTTATGCAACCCTGCACTTGAATACTGACCCGCATGTTAAATGTGTACTTGGTTCAACACTTGAATCAAAATCATTTTCTCATTCTTTAGCAAGGAACATTCTTTACTTGCGCAGCATTGCAGTTGATATATGATGCACACTTTTTGCCCATAATAATTAATGATTGAGTTGAAACGAGTGTATAAATAATATTTCATTTGATTGTTTACATTTGTTTTTTTACAAATTATGTTTGTTTCTGAATTGAATTCTGTTTTTTTTTAGTTATGTTTTGTTTGTTTTTTGGATAAAAAAATAACCATTGTGTTATGCTTTCACTATCAGATAGTATGTTACTGTTTTAAATTTTAATAAAAATATGTAGACAAATAATTGTTCATTAAGTATATATAATTTTACCAAATGGATCAATAAAATTTCATAAATATAAGAAATGATACCAAGCAAAACTATTGTAACAAACAAAAAAGACTTACTTTTTTAATCGATTGATCTGTTCAAAAAAGTCTTTATTATCATTAACCTCTTTGAAAATGGCAGCACATTAAAAAAAATTGCGTAATAATTATATGATTTGGATAAGTTAATATTGTTATTATAAAACCTGTATTAATTTGTTAATAATTCATTTTCAATAAGGTAGAGCAGTCAAATAATTAAATGTGACTTATGCTATATCATATATGTATTTGCAGACTGCATTTCATACACGTGGTTATATATATAATATATATATAATATTATAATTTAATAATAAATATAATATATATATATATATATATACATATATTAATTTATGTATTGTTAATTGTTTAATATTGTACACGTTGTTATTTTTGCTAATAAATAAATGTTTTATGTTTGTACATAGGAAGCTTATAAAAACATCCCAACAGAAGCAAGGGTGGAATATTTATTACAGTTCATCTGTAATGCATCAATTTCAGATGAGATACGAAATATGGCAGCAGTTTTGTTGCGTCGACTTTTTTCCCTGGAGTTTATGCAGTTTTATCCAAAGGTATATCTAGAAACATATTCTAAGAGATTGTTTTATAAATGAACGTTACTAATGTTGAATTAATAAAAAAATGCCATAGATAAAGTAAAATTTTGTGAGACTGATTACATTATTTATCTATTAAAATCCAAAGTAAATATATAGAGAGATAACATTCTAATAATATTACTCACAATTATATATGCAAGTACTTTTCAGCAATGAACATTAATTTTATTATGATTTACAAACCAGAAAGGGTTTTTTCAAATACATATTAAAGCAATATTAATTAATTATTGCAATTCATTAGGTTAATATAAAATTTCATTTTAGTTATTTATTCGTACATAAATGTTTATCATTTCTAATTGGTTCATCAATATTTCTTTCATATTTAGCTATCACCATTGGCTCAGGCTCAGTTAAAAGAACAGATTCTGCTGTCGGTTCAAAATGAACAAAAAGATACTATCAGACGAAAAATATGCGAGGTGGCATCAGAAGTGGCGCGAAATTTGATCGATGAAGATGGTACTAATCGATGGCCGGAGTTTCTACAGTTTCTATTTCAATGCGCAAATAGTTCTGTACCGGCTCTTAAAGAAAGTGCTTTACGAATGTTTACGTGAGTTCATAGCAGTAATTGACATTCTGGAATTAGTAATTTCTATATAAAAATGTTCTTTTTTGATCATTAAATTTGATATATAGATAAATCAGTAGAGATATTGTACACAAATTTTGTTATACTGAATATGTATTAACTAATTTTCTTTGAACAGATCTATTCCTGGGGTATTTGGAAATCAACAAGCAATCTATCTTCATTTGATAAAACAGATGCTTCATCAATCCATTATGGATGCTGATAATTACGAGGTAACTGTTGTTCCAAGTTAATATTTTAAAAATGTAAACTTTTATCAATAATTTGAAATAGATTATTTAATTAAGTATTGTTTTGTAAAGTAATTCGTTATACCGTAACCATTTTTTTTCTATGGGAGGTAGATACACGAAATGTCTGAAAAATTTATTTCGTCACATTTTCTCCCAAGAACAAAATAGCTTTCTGATGACTGTAATTTGTTAAGTTTTAATTTACAGACAGATACGGAGCTAACATTTCTTAGATATTTCGTTTTAAATATTATTTAAAATTAACATGATAATATTGAAAATATGATATATTTTTTTAATCGTATTAATTTAGAAATCAGAATTAATAAATTCTATTAAATTCCATCACCCAGGTTCGATTTCAAGCAATGAAAGCAATTGGTGCTTTTATTATGATCCATGATAAAGAAACCAAAATACATACACATTTCGCAGAACTGTTACCTGCTATGATTGATGTCACAATGCAATCAGTAGAAAAGCAAGAAGACGAAGCTTTGCTTAAAGTTCTGGTCGATATTGGTGAAATTGTTCCAAAGTTTCTGCGAATAAAGTTGGATAGCATTATGGAGATGTGTATAAACATTATTTCTAATACAGAAATCAGTGACTCATGGAGACATATGGCTTTGGAAGTTTTGGTTACATTGGCTGAAACTGCTCCGTCTATGTTGCGAAAAATCGGAGGAAAACATATTCCTAGCTTAATACAAATAATTTTAAAAATGATGACTGATTTAGAGGATGATGACGAATGGGCCTTTATCGATGAAGTTGTGGAAGAAGACAATGATAGCAATAGCGTTGTTGCCGAGAGTGCATTAGACAGGCTGGCCTGTGGACTTGGGGGAAAACAAATTCTGTTACATGTCATTGAATATACTACTCCTATGTTAAATGGAACTTGGAAAGATCGGTGAGTTTTAAGGACTTCATTTAACGATTTAAAATGATTATGAGGATTCCACAAAAAGTCAGCATTCAAGTTGAAATTTGTAATTTGAATGCGTTACATTTGTGGAAAAGCAACTTGGTGATGCTAATTCGGTTGCTGGTTGTTGTTTTAATAATCAGATTAACTGAATATTCATCATGAGTTTCTGAGAGTTGATTACGTCTGTCATATATTTAGGTGTAATCTTAGATTTGAAACTAACAATTTTTAGTATATGATTGGAATGTTTAATTTTATCAAAGTAATGTAATACCCGAATATTTCATGACATTCCATAGAAATAATTAAAATTTTCTTTTTCAGGCATGCAGCTCTTATGGCGATTTCAGCCATTGGAGAAGGGTGTCATAAACAAATGGAATCATTTTTACCACCAATAGTGCGAACCGTTGTTACATACTTTACCGATCAAGTTAGTATACAAATATATATATGATGATAGCAAAGTATTTGAAACTGTAAAAATACATCTGTTTTCCATAAATTTGTGTCAGCAGTTGGGCTTACATGCCACAAAGGCAAATTATTTGTGGGATATAAATTCATTAAGATAAACTAGAATCTGATTATCGTATTGATAAAACAATTCAAAGTCTCTTAGTGATAGTTTCTAAGAGTTGACTAAATTATTGCAATCACATTTTAGTTATAGTAAAGAAACATACAAGTATAATTTTTTATTAAATTTAAACATTCTCTTATGATTATTCAAAAGAATTACATAAACAATACGATTAAAACTTTTTACAGCATCCGCGTGTCAGGTTTGCAGCATGTAATGCTGTGGGACAGATGTCAACTGATTTTGCTCCTGTTTTTGAGAAAAAGTTCCATGATAAAGTGATACCTGGTTTATTAATGCTCTTAGATGACAATGATAATCCAAGAGTACAAGCCCATGCTGGTGCTGCACTCGTAAACTTCAGTGAGGATTGTCCAAAACAAATTTTAACACCTTATCTTGATGCCATTATGAGTAAATTGGAATTTATTTTATCGGCCAAATTCCAAGAGTTATTAGTGAAAGGAACCAAACTTGTTTTGGAACAGGTGAGAATTAAACTTTACCATAATCATAAATTACATACATATACTCTATTTTACTCAAACCTGAATTTTTAAACGATTTAGATTGTTACTACAATTGCATCAGTGGCGGATACATGCGAAGAACAGTTTATTAATTATTACGACAAATTAGTCCCATGTTTAAAATATATCATACAAAATGGAAATTCCGAAGAACATAAGTTAATGAGAGGAAAGGCAATAGAATGTGTAACTCTGATTGGATTAGCTGTTGGATTTGAAAAGGTATTTTTTATTCTCTTTATTACAACAAAAACTGCGAATTGAATAAAACTGAATGTGAACTAATTACTGGAATTTTATGTGCGCACTATTTGTACTTATTAAATTACATTTTAATCTGTGACAGTTTTATGTAATATAAGAATATTATATCTTGGTTCACGGTCATATATATTAATAATTCGATTCTTTTTAACAGTTCCAAGCTGATGCGGAAGAAATCATGGCACTTTTATTAAAGACATACGAAGAACAAGAAATTAGCGAAGATGATCCTCAAATTAGTTATATGATTTCCGCTTGGGCACGTATCTGTAAACTCTTCGGTAAACATTTCGAAAAGTATCTTCCAAGAGTTATGGGCCCAGTTCTCCAAACTGCAGGTATGAAACCTGAAGTCGCTCTTTTGGACAACGAAGATATGGAAGACGTCGAACAAGACGTTGACTGGCAATTTGTGTCTCTCGGTGAACAACAAAATTTTGGCATCAAAACAGCTGGATTGGAAGACAAAGTGACTGCGTGTGAAATGCTTGTATGTTATGCTCGCGAATTAAAGGAAGGATTTGCTGGTTACGCCGAGCAAGTTGTTAAATTAATGGTTCCATTATTGAAATTTTATTTCCATGATGGCGTGAGATCTGCCGCTGCACAAAGTTTGCCTTGTTTGTTGGAATGCGCGAAAATAAAAGGTGTGTTTCTAATACTCATCGTTCGTTTATTGTTTTTCATTAACAATTATGGTTACATTGATAAGTCATGAAGATAAAATATTTTATGACATCATTTCAATTAAATTATCATTAATAATTTCGCTCTTAGGACCGCAATATGTTGAAGGAATGTGGGCATATATATGCCCAGACTTATTACGAGCTATTGACTCAGAGCCTGAAACTGATGTGTTACAAGAGCTTCTGTTTTCTTTAGCCAAGTGTATTGAAACGTTAGGAGCTGGTTGTATGAGCACAGAATATATGACAGAAATGTTAAGGATCTTAGACAAACATTTAAATGTTTATTTTGAAAAATATATTGAACGATCATTGTTACGACAAGATGAAGATTACGATGAGGTGAGTTTTCACATTTGAAGATTTGTACATTAATTTTCATTTCATTTTATTACTTATACAACGTGTCACAATAGGACTTGGATAATTATATGTTTATATAATTATATAATTATATATAAATGTAACACAATTTGTTTGTAAATTTGTAGGCTGTAGAGGAGTCACTTGATTTGGAAAACCGCGAAGACATTCATACTTTGAGTAAAATAGCTGATATACTGCATTCACTGTTTCTTACGCACAAAACTGCCTTTTTCCCATACTTTGATCAAATTTGTGGACATTTCGTAAAATTAATGGGCCCAGAAAGGCCTTGGGCGGATCATCAATGGGCATTATGCGTTTTCGATGATGTCATTGAATTCGGTGGGCCTGATTGTGTGAAATATCAGGAATACTTCCTTCGACCGATGATGCAATACTTGACAGATAAATCGCCAGAAGTGAGGCAAGTGGCGGCATATGGATGTGGTGTCCTGGCACAGTTTGGTGGTGATGGTTTTGCACATACTTGCGCTGAAGCAGTACCTATACTTATGGAAGTGATTGCGAGTCCGGAAGCGAGGTCAACGGAAAACATTTATCCTACAGAGAATGCGATTTCAGCAGTTACTAAGATTCTTAAATATAACAACAAAGCTATTAATGTTGATGAAATCCTTCCACACTGGTAAATAATTTGGACAATACGTTTATTCATACAATTACATAATATTTAACGCGACAATTAATCCTGATGTAAATTTAAATGTAAAGAAAATCCATCTGCCACAAACAGTCAGCGTTCAAGTTTGTATCACGAACTTGAAAGCGTTACATTTGTGGAAAATAAAATTTGGTGTTTCGTCTTGTTTATGATTCTATTGTATTAATAGGTTATATTCATGCACATTCATCATAAGTTTCTAAAAATTGATTTTGTCCCTTTTTATCATGGACTTTGTCTTAAACTGGAAACAAACATTTTTAGAAAATATCATTTAAGTTTAGTTTTATATCAATGCATTGTCGATTTTATATTAAATATATTTGTTACAGGCTTCTTTGGCTACCCGTTTATGAAGATGTTGAAGAAGCTCATCACGTATATGGTTATCTTTGTGATTTGATCGAAGCAAATCATCCGATAGTATTAGGACCAAATAATACAAATTTACCACGATTGATAACGTTCTTTGCAGAGGCAATGCATTCAGCGGCAATTCCGAATGATCACCCTTTGATGGCTAGAATTTTAAGTATTGTTAATCAGATTCAGGTAAGACTTATTAATTATTACAATGAGTTTCAAATCATTCTTAACTACATTAAAATTATTTAAACAAATAGGTTAAATGGAAATAGAATTAAATAAAATCTAATATTGTTATTATTACTATTATTATTTTAAATTATCAGTACTAAATAATTGAAGATTAATTGCTAATTAAAAACTTACTAATAATAAACGTTTGATTTCAGACTAACGATTCAATGTTTCAAGCTTGCTTAAGTGGACTTTCACAAGAACAACTTCAAGCACTTCACGAAGCACTTCATGCACAGCAACAGAAGCAGCCAAGTAACTGAAAATAAACGAAATAAATAAAATAATAAAGTACTACAATAAAATCATTGTTAATGACTAAACACTTGTTAATGACGTCAATGAGAAAAAAAACTTACGATACAAACGAGGGGAAAATCAAAGACTTTAGGTAGATTTTCCATTACTACCTACGGATCGTTCATTCGTCAGGAAAACAAAAGAAATTAATGCTAAAATTAATAATCGCGTTTACGTCCTTCTCTTGAAATACTCTACGTCAATGTTAGATGAAATTAACTGACGCTATTTCGAAATTGACAAGAACTTTTAAATTAATCAAATATTTAGTCTGCGTTGACTATCAATATTTGTTTTAGCGCGTTTTGTTTGTATCCGTCGTTACAAACTTGCTAATTCTCGTGTTGCTCGTTAAAAAGCACGTGTGTGTATATATACAGTAAGTTCGAATGGAAACCGAACGCTTACAGCTGTGTATGGTCTGCATACGAAACTACCTGCATGACAGGCTGCGTATACACGCAATTATAAGCATTTGGTGTCAAAACGAATTCATGGTATATTTATATATACGTGTATATAATCCACATGTATATGTATAAGCATATATTGTGTATGTTGTATATGGCATACGACATAATATTCTATCTTTTAAAATTTATATATCCAACACGAGACTACATTGTTTGTTTATCGATTGTATGATCGATATAAATCATTGAAGAATCTGCGTCTTGAAACTAGAGAAAAGATATCAAATACATTTTTGAAACCCCGAGCTTGCGTTGTGGCGTGACATTGTGATTTAGATATTTTGTTATTCAAAGTAATTAGAATAA
This sequence comes from Psilanteris sp. ZL-2020, assembly GCA_022817085.1. Lineage (NCBI taxonomy): Eukaryota > Metazoa > Arthropoda > Insecta > Hymenoptera > Scelionidae > Psilanteris > Psilanteris sp. ZL-2020. Next base: position 491 of record JABFQC010001245.1, on the reverse strand, counting down.
ATGTTATTTAATCATGGCAAATGACTAAAATCGCAACGTCGATTACGAATTGTTATCAATTTGTATTTATTATTTTTTTTAATAAATTTTTATAAATGAATTTATATTTCGTTTATTGTCAAACGAATTATTTGAATTTTATTAAAGCACTGATTACAATGAAAGAAAATAAAACGAACGATATTTTTTTTATTTTTTTGTTTGTCTTGGGAGAGAGGTGGGTGTGGGAGGAATTGGACGTCACGCGAGTATGAATTTCTGTTTACTCTTTTAGCAGATGTTTTATCTTTTCCTATGAATATTTTTAATTGTTGCTATTTATTTATGTAACATACATATAAATTATATTTTTTAGTCATTCACTTTTTGTGGTTATTCTTTTGTATTTTGTTCTACTTTCTCTTATCGTTTTTTTTATGGACAACCTCTCGCCTTTGTCACTTTATTCCTTTTCGTACGGAACCGTGCCCTTCTGTCCAGGCCACTACCTA
>JABFQC010001244.1:0-20310 GCA_022817085.1 Psilanteris sp. ZL-2020 | reverse complement strand
AAGATGTACTCCGCGGGTGCTGGAGCGAGCGGTATTTTAATGTTATACGTTAATAATTTTGTGCGCGTTTCATTTTTACGATTTCGCGCGAGTCACGGGAGAAAATTATACATATTTCAAAAATAGTCGACTCACAAAAATTCGATCGTATCGGGGATTAAGAAACTCGGATGTTTCATGAGGTTCTTCAAATAACATTTTTGAATATTAATTTTTCATTTTTGAGTCGAAACCAAATGAATTTGTTATGAGCACCCTCCGTTGGATAAGCAGAAAATGTGATTCAATTTTTTATTGTATATATATATATATATATACAGAAAAAGAAGAACTAATAAAATGCTCTACAGTACTTTCATTTTATTTCAAGCTCTTATTTATTTACAAAATATTTACAACGCAAAGTCTATTTTGTGAACATTTTTCAAAGTCAACAACATTAACGAACGAAATTTAATCGAATTAATATTCAACATACAATTGTTTATTCTTCGTATCGATACATATCCGAAACATAGCTTTTATTTTAAACCAATGTTAAAACAGTACGATGTATTTGAACTAATGTATATTCCCGATGAAATTTATTTTATAAATATTGTTTGAAGTAGGCAAACTGTCATGAAAGATGGCGTTTTATGCGTCAGTTAAAAATGACTTTGCATAATGTTATTTATATTTTACAAAATATTTCAAGAATTTGACTGTTACCAAATGTTTTCAGATGACCTTTTTTCATGCGAAAGAATTTGTTATATGATTTTATACCAAACAATTTTGTATAACAATAGCAAACTATATAATTCAATAAATGCAATTAAAAATCATATACTTAAAATGTTAATTATAATTTATTCATTGAACTAAATATTTATCGCCAAATTAGTCACGCCAATTCAAACATGTGACACGTCAATAAAATAATTATTATATGTTATAGAAGATTCAATACCCAGAACATGTGTTTAATAATTTTTAAATTTTCAACAACGAACATGGTAGAGTTTTTCTATTATTAACTGTTATTTTTAGACTATAATACAATATATATATATTTGTACAGAGTATATTTGGCTATGCCAATGTTTTCCTTTACTGCACCGTTTGAAACTGAATTTGCTGTTTGTACATAGAGCCTCTCTGCATCGCCATAACAAAAGTTTATAAGCTGGCAACGTTGTGAACGGAATTGGTAGGCGCTCATCTAGTTGCACCGCTTTCGAAGAGAAATGTAAATTATTAGAGAATATACATCAAAAGAGTAAACTATCGTGAATCTCCAATGAAAGGAATCCGTGTCGAACAATAAGCACGATTTTTATGAAATTATGCAGGACGAAAGAATGATCGATTAGAAAAAAAAAGAAAACACACTATAGCTTTAATGGCGTCAAAAATGAGAAAATACGTGGTTACAATATTGTTATCGCCGCGAACATTCATGTCATAATTCATGTTTTCATATTACACGACGAAGTTATCTATCGCTATCAATAAGTTTATCGAATTAAAACAGTGTACGCCGATATGAGTCTAAGCAGGTGTGGAGAACACAAGTTCTACCGGTAGGCGCAATACGAAAAGCTTGAAATCAAAACGGAGAAGATTAGAAATCAAATGCACTGAGAAAAATTATATATGAAAATTTACTACTTACAATACTAGCTTGTATTTTTAAGCAAAAAACCGTTGAATTTACTATGTTTAACAGTAATATTTTCAAATAAATCAGTAAATTTCTAAGTAAAAAGCGTAAGTTTTTCTAGTAAAAAGACCGAATTTTATGATTTGTCGCTTAAAAGTTCGAGATCGTAATATAAATAGTAATTTTTCATGTTCAATTTTTCTCAGTGTGCAAACAAAATTGTTAATCGATGGACAGAAACCGATGACTTTAGTCAACTGTTTATTTAAATACGTTAATGGATTCTTGCGTTTGAAATTAAATTTTTTGTATTTAATCCCACAGACTTCGTGCGCCGAACTAGACGGCGAGTTGTGCAAAAGAAATTCTAGAAATCGCAAGAAATATGAAATGAAAAAAGTGAAAATGACGCAAAGTGGCGGTTTGAATAAAAAAGACATATGCGAATTCGTTTCATTTGAAATACAAGTCGTTTCGGCGTTTCACGACGACGATAATTGTACGCGAAAAGCGAGTTTTGCTGTTTGACCGCGAGCAATTATTTTCATCAGCGACTGCCTCGCTGAAAGCAAAAAAAAGACCGGAGCAAAGCACACGTTATCACATATAATAATTCAAGGTCCGACGAGTCCTAGATAATGAAGCATATTGGCGGTTTCGGAGTAAAAATAAAGAAGATAATTTGATTGCGAGGGAAAAGCCATAGCCTGTTGAGTTGAAATTACAATGCATGAATACGAGCAGGAAACGACGTCTTTTCAGCCGTGAGAATGCACCGTGAACCGAGGAGCCGCGGCAACGCGCAGCTACTGTTCGTACAGACCATAGGCGGTGCAACGCGGAAAACAACGCCGCGCTGATTGTGCAATAACAAAGGGCGGTATGCAAGTGTCAAGAGCACGCCGCACTCGCGCGGCTCCCGCTAACGACACTACCGATATCTGACGCGCGAATCTTTCTAGGTCCTTCGCCAAGAAGTCAATCCGATCGCCGCCTCGGATTCGCCAGTTCGGTTCAACCGAATTGTTTACATAATGCCGAGTTCAAAGCACAGGTAATGACTGAGCGAAGTCGACGAGACTCGTATTATAATAGCGCGCAAAATAAAGCCGCGAGATCGTTTTCAATAATGCGCACCTGAAGGCGCGTTTCTATGAACACTCGCGAAATCGTCAGTTGCGCGGAATCCAAATTTCGTACCGTCGTTGATCCGAATTAAACCGCGAGCCAGTTTTCCTCGGTTAATGCACACTCAAAAAACAATTTTGCTAGATTACACGATATGTGCTGTGCTTAATAATTTTTGTGTTCACACAGAGAAAAAATTCTAGTAACGATAACCAGAATATATAGTTATCGTTACAATATTGTACTTAACATCATCATTTTGGTTAAGCCAAACATATATATTATGGTAACCAGATCCAAATTCTAGTAATGGTTACAATAAATTATGTTTGCTGTAACCAGATTAGTATTAACCACACAATTTTTTCTCAGTGCAGACAACACTTACTTGGTGCAAACTGTATTGCCAGTAACCGTGTCGTATTATTTTAAAATTGTAACAATTTGCTAAAGATTAAATTGAACATATATATAAATTTGTATATAAACCTAGTAGAAATTTGTCTAGTATTTCGTGAGTTACTAGAGAATTTGTATATAAAATTTCTAGTAACTCGCGAGTTACTAGTGAAATTTCTACTAAGGTAGTTATTTCCGAGCGGTTAACGTAATATTTTGTAAACTAAAATAAATTTGTGTCTGCTCAACATGCAATATTTATTTAAATAATATCATCATTAGTCAACTGTACAATGGATTTTATATAAAAGAAGTAAATATACCTTAACGAGAATTTTACATTATTAATTATTTTTGTAAATCTTTAAATTACAAAAAAAATTCTATTTAATTATAAAATAATTGTAATTTGTGTTACCCTAACGCAATATATGCGCTGCTATAAAACTCACAATCTAACACATTACGAAGCGCTGTAGTAGCCTATATATTTTTTGTGTGCATAATGGATTGGATCAACTTTGCGCGGAAAGCTCTCGACGAGAATAACTCGTCCAAATTGTTTGCTACGATTGTTACTATATGTTTGAAGCAAAAAGCGCGTGGTCTGTTTTGAGCGCGTTTCGTTTGAATGCGAAAGTATACATTTAATATATATATATATATATATAATGTCGCGCACCTATATAAACCTCCGCAACTCGCAACGAGGGTTTAAGCATCTGATTGTTGACCTAAAACAAGAGAAGGCCGCGGCACGGCGCGACGCCATTGGTTAGTTTGGAAGCAAGGTTAAGCGAGCTATGCGAATGACGTTGACCCGAGGACAAATTTCATCGACACCTGCATTGCTCAGATTTCGTGGAGATGCGGCGCGGTCGATAACTCTGGTTTGTTTTCAAAATAACGTCGACCCAGCCGCGCCAACCTTTGAGATGTCTCACCGGATTGGCCGCGATGCGTCACTTTGTGCCGCTGAATTATGTCACACAATGACATCGCACGCACTTTAAAAGTACCATTTTAAAGCAAATATTTTTGAACCGAGATTTAATTTGCACATCAATTCATTATCGGGTTGTTATTATGACTCACGTAAACGTACCAACATGCTTATAAGCCGTGCAGTTTGTTCAGATTGGTCTTATTTTGATCCAACTGATGCTTGATTTATTCGCATCTTGCATTCCCAATGCATTCAAGGGAATGCATTTCTGCCAATGCAAAATTTAAATCATAAAAAGCATTCGTTCCCCGTATAAAACATGTATACGCTGCTAAAACAAGCGTCTTAAACCGAGACATTGGCATGAGAAAGACTTAACCAGTGACTTGTAATAAGACGACCTTTTCTATAAAAGCGTCTTAAATTAACGTTTCCAGCAGTTATTAGACCCACAAAACGTGTAGTCGAAGGACTCGTCCACGGTTGCAGAAGTTTATTTATTAAATGACTTGGCGCGAGCGCTTCGAAAGCGTAAAACACCGTTTTCCGATCGACAAATGGTATCGCAGAATTACGGTTTCGAACCGCGCGTTTGCATCGCAAATTTAATTACCGTCTGAATTGACGGACACTCGGATGGCGACGTAAAAGGAAACAAACGATTCATCGTGTGTGAATTGTCGGAAAGTGAAACCGCGCTTGACGTCGGTGTTGCGATCGCCAAAAGCGACGGAATTATATTCCCTCTCGTGATTTGGCCTTGTTCCCCCGGTTTATGCGAGTGGGGAGGAGGTCGGGTGTCAAGGCGATGACCTATATAAATCTTGAACGGAGGTCGAGAGGAATACGTCGTAATTGAACAAAAGTGGTGCATCGCGTTGAGCCGTAAACAACGAGCGGCGACGACGTACGTGACGCACGCGTTTGCCGCGGGACGCTTGGTCCACGTGTTCCGTCAGTTCATGGTGTCGATTAATGCGTCGCTTCGTTACATTATAATACTTGAAATTAATGCTCGCCGCGGCCGAGGCTGCGCGCACGCCTTTGCCGCAGATGCCATACGCGCGTCGTTACGCAAACCCATACGCTCGGAATATTCATAACGTTACATGACCGTTGTGTAAGATCGATCGTGTCACAAAACAGCGCGCTTTTCTTCTGCAGCGTCGCGGTCGGAAAATTCTTCGTTCATTACGCGACGGAACGAATGCCGTTTAATGGCGACGATACGCTCGCCGTGTGATTGGTTCGCCTGCGAGATTTCGCGACGCTAACGAAAAATATTAAAAGACATATATTCGCGCGCGGTCGTATGCAGCTGTAACGCTAATTCAGAGATCCGCGATAATCATTACTAATACGTATCTATATCTGATCGTTCGAGGCGAAGTATATACATATATATATACGTTTGTTGTAAATTCGTAAATCAACAAACTAGTCACGGTTGGTCGACATTCGGACAGAAATGAAATATTAAACGAACGCGAATGGCGGCACAAAAACTGCCGTCTGATTAATAATCGCGGAGGACAAGAGAGGAGATTGGAATATAAGGTGTGCTCGTGCGCGCGCGACGCGTTCGTAACCTTGAGATTGTTTTACTGCGGAAAACCTCTCCCACGAGAGAGAGAGAACCGGAAGCCGACGAAAAAGGAAGGGAAAAATATTTTCAGCGTTCTTGCTGGCAGGCTGTTCGCGAAGCGCGCGCGAAATTGCGCGCAAAACTATATTTGCGCGCGAGTTAACGCCGGAAAAAACTGGTCCCCGTGTAGCTCGCGCGTCGCCTGCAAACGGAAACCGACGCGTCGGCCGGGCGTCGTTTCGACGAACAAATTTGCCGATGTTTCGCGCCGAGTCGGCCGAACGTAGGCCTCGCGCGCCGCCAAGCCGCCCCGATTAGTCGCGGGTTTTAATCGCTTTAATCGAAATCGCCGACGATCTCGCGACGGACCGCCATTTTATGACGCCGTCGAAGCAACCGGACATGATTACAGCGTTGCGTGAAGCTTCGTTGAACACGAGGCCTTCGCTACGCACCAAGGCTTCCCCATTCTCTCGCGTCGTCCAAGAAGAAAAATCAAAACTGCCTGTTCATGAAAAATGTGCAATAAACTGCGCTGCTCTGTGGCAAAAACGAACATCAAAGCCTCAGTTGTAGTCGATTTTGATGCTTCTTCTCTAACATCTCTAGGTCGAATAGGACATTATTTTAAATTCAAACTAGAGAGTTTAAACTAAGAAACGACGGAGGTTTGATTAGAGTGATGTATTTCAGTATTTAACAGTTTGGTTTGATTAAGTTGGATATGTGTTTGTCGGTTAAAGTATTACAGAAAGCTGGTTCACATTTGTATACTATGTCAGTTATAGTTGGTGGTTTGTTTTGTTTTCAATGTAACTTAATTTCTATATTTAACATGGATATATTTTTATTTCAACTATTTGAACAAGATATTGGTTTTTTGAAAATATGAATATTACACGGAGAGAAAAAAAGCATTCAAAATTATTCATAAAATTTCAATTGTGTCGCAGAAGTGTTGAATGTTTAAATAGGACATAAAATTTCAGCAACTTTTACAGATTGGACAGAAATATGTTTAATTTTTATTAATATTTTTATGTATAATTTAAAAACAAAAAGCTTCCGGGATAAATTTAATATTTTGTGAGCGATTTTTAATTCATTGCTTCTTGTGGTTTATATTTTGCTGTACATAAATAATGAATTTACTTTATAAACGTTTGTGTAGTATTTTTAAACATAATATAATTTATATATATATATATTTATATAGAAGCATATAGGTATATAATCAATTAATTATAATATACCAATATTGTACATTTTTAATAGAATCAAAATTGGTATTGTATTATTACTTTACGCGTAACATCTTTTACTTTAAACTTTAGATTGGCAAAACATCGAGATATACTCTACTCTTACGATCAATAGTATTTCACTTCAAAGTCGAGAATATTGGAATGAAAAAACAATGTCCATTAATTTTTATCATATATATAAGTATACCGTACTGTATGTATTACCAATAATTATGCTGCGGAATATTGTAAGCTTTTTTTAATATGTTGCGTTATAGCTTCTGAGATAATATATATTATACGAAATATAACCGATCATATATGCATGTATATATGAGTTTATACTATTGAATGGAATTATATTTTTATATACTAATGATTTTATAAACCATATATATTTTACTTTAATAACGTTTAAATAATATTAATATAAATGATATGCATTTAATAATATATTAGACAAACTATATAGCTATCTTTTATGTAAATATCAATTTTACTGTTTAAATACGCATTTCAGAAAGTTTTTCACAATCTACGAATCAAATATAGACCACGCCCCAAGGTATTCTTCAACCTCGGTAATCTTTGATTTTGTTCAGTCGAATTTTAAAAATTGAAAGTGTTTTTATACCATTGCTTTTACTTTCACCTAGTTATGTTACTCGAATGTCGCACATATATAGATTAATAAATTAGGCCAATAACGTTAGACTACACCTCATACACTTTTAAAGCAATAAAATACATTTCAAAATTGAAAGGTTGCGATTATTGTTGTAATCTTCTGCTCGTGTATTTCAACGTACGCCTAAACACTGGCATATAATATTACTACACTGAGAGAAATAATATATTAAATATTATACGATTCGTATATTAAACAATATACGATGAATCCTACGACGGCAGTGTGATACGGTGATAATTGCATAAAAAGTTGTAATATGTGTTGAAAATATTTCAATAAATGCAAATCACGTTGTACTTTTTAAAACTTAAAATGTACTTATTGAAACTTGTTTTGCAATTATCGCAGTATAACACTGCCATCATAGGATTCATCGTATACGTTGTAATATTTCATACATCATTTCTTTCAGCGTATATATAATTATTAACAACAGTTTTGCAATTGGAATTGCATGGCTATACATTACATTACTACACCCTGGCCGGTTAATATTTAATCCGATATAAACGCGAATGATGGCAATATACTACGACTTCAATATTAAACGCTATACACAAATGATTCCACCGAAACCAAGTCCGAAAGTTTAGGATGTTTGACCGTATCGTTGACCAAATGTTTGTGCTGATAAAATAAACCTCGGCAAACGAATTACGTAATTTGTCAGTGTTATATCTGAAAATGTGTTGTATATTTAATAAATGTATACTTGAAAGCCAGTTCGAAGCGTTCATGAAATATTTCGCGCGAACAAACGTTGGTTAAGCAACTCACCGGACTTTAATTTCGCAGCATATTTTAAAGCGATATATTGCATATAGGTCGGTCGGAATGGCTCGACTGCGTTAAAATGAAAAACTGTCCGCGCAACGAGAATAGCCATTGGCTGCTCATATTCAATTACAATCGAGCCAAACAGAAACAAAAAGTAAGGCCAAGTTCTATGACTGTGGTTGGAACAAAAGCTGGCTTGACGTCATTCCTTTTGGTACCAATTTATGAACGAAATGAAGTTTGGTCGGCGAGCGTAGACCTACTTTTAGCCGCTTATTTTGATTCAAATGGCGCGCACCAATCAATGAATTGGACGACAAAAGGGGCGCTCGTTAATTTGATCTCCGGATTACCTCGCGAAACGCACGACTCGTTACACCTGAAACTCTCACCGAAAGGGCAAACGACGCGAGATTATGTTTCGTGAATTGGCCCGGCCGTGTGACAGATTTTTGTCCGCTGCCGTGGCAGCGTTAAAACTTGGCTCCGTGTGAGAGAATTGGTTAACAAAATCGAAAGGCGAATGGATTTCAAAGCACGTGGATTGCGGATGGCCAGACTAGGAACCAGTTTTTGTGCCGGTCCAATCTTTTCGTCGTATCAATGATTTAAAAAAAGAAGGGCATAGACCAGCAACGAGCGAGAGGGCGAAGTCGATTGCCGGGCCACCTGTTATCCGACTGGACCGAACGGAATAAGAGCGAACGTTCAACAGTTTTGTTACAGTCAGGAACGGATTTATGATTTATACTGCCCTGTCAAAGAATAGCCTACAAAAAATTAATTAAAATTTTTCCAACGCCGGGCATCTTCTGGTTCCGAACGCTTCTTTTTTTTTACTCTTTCTTTCTGGTCATTTGAGTCCTTGTAACGAGCCAACGGTAAACGATGATAACAAAACTTGTCAAAATTATCATAGGAATTGAAAGGCTTCGGGAGGTCCTGGCGTATTTTCGTCAAGTTATGGAGCGTCGCTAATCAAAATGCCATTATAACTTGTGGATAAAATCGACGCTTCGAGGAACGTTTTCTTTGATTTACTACACGTTATTTAGGCCAATTTCATATTTGTTCTATATTTATTGACAAATTGTTATGTGCAATTGGAACATTTAATTTAACTGTAAAATATTCAAATAATGCTGAGATGTACATTTTTTTGTAAACTACAGCTATAAATTTAGCCAATATGACGAATTTTAAAACTATACGTATCAACTTAAAATATATAAAAGAGAAACTCATTTGTTTTAATATAAATATATTGTGGAACAATTATAATTAATACTTCAGTGAACTTAAGGAATATAGTAATTTAATTAAATTTAATTTATATATTCAATTTTTTTATATTTAAATGCGTTAAGTTTTGAAAATTTCTTCTAAACGAAATGATAACTTTTCATTCAAATATTTGTCTTTGAAATTTTTATGGATAAAATAATGTTATTATAATTATATGCTATTAATTATTTTTCATTTTACCAAAATTCGAGTTTTAACGGAATTTCAAATGAATTATAGATTTGATCATAAATATTGTAAAATACAAAATATTGCACTTTTTATATTATATTTGAACATTAAAATATGAATTAATTCAACAAAATTGTTTTAAGCTTATTAATTATAATTTTTTCATTTTACTAAATTATTATTGTATCCACTTGTTCTTAACAAAAGTCAAAATCTTATGCTTATAAAATAATAAAGTATCGTATATATAATATATATGATTTTAACCATTCGGCGAGTTATAACATGGAGTTAGATTCAAAACTTAAAAAATTATTGAATTCGTGTAAACTATTTATACAATCAATTAAAGCAGATGTACAACATTATGATAAACAAAATTATAATAAAAGTGCGTGTTTTTTATCAAAGTTGCGTGGTTTTACGCAATCTCAGTCAGTTGTTTAAAAGAACTTGCTAAGTTTCCGGAAATCCAGTTCGTGCGACGTGTCATTAGAGATTTTATCGGACATTGCGCCAAGTGTCAGATTGTTTCTAGCAAAAGAAATATATTACCTAATTTCTATAACTCTCCGGGAACTTTAAAAATTCCTTAAAGCACAATAAATTTTAAGATTTGATCTGATCTACATATTGAATCTCCCAGACACACAAACGTAATTTTTTTTAATTTGCATTTAAGTCTAAAGAAATACTTTTTCGTGGTTCAACATGCTGTATAAGGCTCGTTTTTATGATATAACATCAAAATGTGCATCTTTTGTCAAATGCGTGTTCCCATAAGTTTGCGAAGCCATTTTGTAGTTGTGGTTTCTTTTAAAAAGGTCTTTCACAGCGCGTCGTTGGAAATTTCAAAGATAACCCGTGAGCAAAAAGAAGTTTTATAAAATGTACGTGTCGTTTTACATGTAATATGATGGGCCTCGTGATTACGGTTTCCTTTGAGTCATTCCACTTTATTTCTAATTTCGCTGCATAACAATGTCTCGCGAAATTTAACAAGCGCAGCGTCCAAGGTCACACATAAAGTACAAGTTTCCTCAGCGTTAAAGTTAATTTAAGCTTGTCTGGTGCACTTATGACGCAATAAATATTGATTTTAATAGCAGGATCGATAAGTTAATTAAATTAACTAACGCATTACACATTGGTATCACTGTATTTATATATATATATATATATTTTCTTATAAAAATCAATCCAAGAGTTTGTTGAAATATTAAATTTTAAGTACATATTTGCGTAATCAAACTTATAGTATTTGGTATATTTAAACCGATATCATAGTTTCATTTTCTATTTCAATCGATATAGAAGCGAGTTCAGTTCACTGCAAAGATTTTGACTCAGAAATTATTTGGGAACACCTATTTGATGCCCGATTGGGACACGCCAGTGTTTAGAGAAACAATAAACAATAGTGCGCAGAAACAGATGTGCTTTCATAAATTTCATTACCATGACAAAGTTGCATTGACACTTTTAACAAAATATACGTATGACACATACGTGAACAAATGTCGTGAGAATGTTGCGACCGGTTCGGTTTGCACCATTTATATTTGTAAGAGAACGAGAGAGTTTGCCAAAAGTGAATGATATGCCACTTTGAATTTTCAAAAAATACAATACCTCTGCGTAGACATGTTAATACTTCAGCGGTTTGATTTCATTGTATTTAATTATAATTCATTCGATATACCTTTGGTTTTTGTATTACGCGATAAAAATGATTAATACATATATATATATATAAAAGCTGTGACAACTTGTGGGTCCGGATACTAATTATTTTACATACACTGAGAAAATTAAGTATGAAAAATTACTATACAAAAACGTTACATTTTACTATTTAAAATAGTAAATTTGAAGATTTATCGCTTATAAACCCAAATTAGTATTTTAAATAGTAATTTTTCATACTTAATTTTTCTCAGTGTATTGTAATATTTAGGCTCTGCATTTTATTTAATTATAATATATTATTATATTACAATTTATACACTGAGAGAAATTTGGTAGTGAAAATTAGCATGAATAATGGTAATTCGGCATTACGACTGAAAAATGATAATTTTTAACATGTTTAGAAATTACACAAAAATATTAAAAATTATCATTTGTCAGTCGTGATGCTCAATTCACATAATTCGTGTAAATTTTTACTACCAAATTTCTCTCAGTGTAGAGCAATACATCAAAGCAAAAATAAAGGTATTTTATATTGTGTAATAAAGACAAAAAATTTTGTAATTATTTTGTGATTAGTTGAATAGGTTACATAAAATCGTAATCATGTTAATGCTTGCACGGTCAACTGGATGTGCACATCCTTACTTTATGCAGTATTATTATAGAAAGTGCAAAATCAGTATTATGGTAATTAGCTTGTTTGCTGTTAGAATATAATAAACAAATGTTCTTGGAGTAACGCTAACGCGTTACTCTTATTTTATTGACGGGCATAAATTTTGTTAAATATGGGTACACAATTTGATGTCGTTATTTGATATGAATTCGTGATATTGTGAAACGTTTCATGGAAGACTAAGGCGATCAAAATTATCAAACGACATACTTTTCTTTCAACGAAATATGCATGCTTTTTGTCGAACGTAAAAGCCGATGAAAAGCCATTTCTTCGTATTTTAAAATTTCAAGCGTGAATTAAGGATTGCTTATTTATATTGCCGTTGATCTCTATAATTATAACGTTTTTTATTCTGCATATGATGTTCAATTTCGAATTTAAAATATGAATACATTTTTAACCACGTTTTCCGTTTCGTGTTTGACACATATTGAAATTTGCTATTAAATAAATATAATTACTTTCCAACGAAAAATTAAACATCATTTTGAAATGAAAATAAAAAAAAATTTTCCTCGAACTTATTTGTAAGAGACTCATTTACATAGAATTAATTTAGTTTCTAAATAATACGATTAAAATTATCATTTGAAACCATGTAATCTGTGAAGTGGAATTGCTGAATGCGCAAACTGCATTTGCTGTGAACTAACAATGAAGAAAACAAAGAAAAGTAAGAGAGCGTGAGAAATGAAAGAGAGGGAAGAGGAAAAAATATGACGGCCTTAGGCTGCACCGACGAATGCTTTTTTTCTAGGAATCATTTTGAGGTTAAGGATGAATTATATGAATAGCTTCAAATTCGTTTGTACCACCCGCGAGTGACAGATTATTAAACTGCGGTTGAAAGTTTATAAGGATTATTTAACGAATGAAAGAAAACATTTTTCAAGTCATTATTTTATTACATACAATTATTCATAAGATAGTAAATTAAGTAAAATGAGGGTCGTTCGATCGAACAGGTATAATTAATATCAAACAAAAACAAATACAATTACAAAACATGCAATTAAATAGATAAACAAATTTTAAACAGTTGGACTTAGTCCTGTAAATATTATACCATAATAAATAATTTTTAGTGTTCAAAATTTTTGCTCTTTAGAACATTTGCCGAGAAATAAAAATGATACCCTGGGTTTTGGTTTCGTTTCTGCTACTAAAATGACTGAATCGTCTGTTAAATCTTCCTTCTCCGTCAGTGGAAGTTTCTTCCATGAAAATTTATTTTTAGTATTTAATTGTGTTACTTGAATAATTTTGATATTCTTTGGAGTAGTTTTCAACGTGATAGATGGTTTCGTGATAACTATCTTTGGAGTGCTTTTCTGATTTTCCGATCCATTTGTATCTGAATAAATGCGCACGTGAAAATTATTATTTAAATTCGACAAATTTGTTACATGCATTTTTATGTTACTTTATTGTATTAATTTATGACAATATATGCAAATATGACGGTAATTTGATATAGTTATTATTAACTTTGGGCAAGTTACGAGATTTAACAAGTAAATAATGCCGAGTATACTTTTTTGCATTCCATTTTGATGAAACTTGTTGAAATGATGATCATAAATTGGAAATCATATTTAATCAAAAGTTAGTTTTAGATTGTACTTGTATCATTTTTGCTACGCGTAGAGTTGTTTGAATTTATATAACAAATGTTCGTATTTACCTGAGGAATTAATTTATCATTTATAAACAATTAAGAACTATCAAAATTATTAAAATCTCAGTCTGATAGAGAATAATCACATAAACAAAGCTAATTAAAATATATGTTAGGAATGTTACTATGCCAGCAAAATATGTCAAAAGTAGCGAAATTTATTTTTGTTGTGTCTAAAAAATTTAATTTGTTTTAATTTTATTAATTATATTTTACTTTATCCGCAATTATACGACAAAAACTCGATAGATTCGAATCGATTTTAATTATCTATTGAGTATAAAATAATTTCTTAATAAATATTTCAGATGAATCATATCGTACGATAACTTTTTATAAAATACATTTAACAAGCTTCGAAATATTTTGGTCTACGGTTATTATTGTTTTATTATTTTAAAAGTAAATAGTAATTAATATGAGGATAAAAATATTCACGAAAAGTTACGGTAACGTTTTTTATCTTGCTTGATAGAAAGATGTTACTTTGCATGGAATGTATATTTATAAGTTTAGAGTTTAGAGTTTAAATGAAAAATTACTTCGCTTTCTCGCAGGAGAAAAAATGGACCGTAGTTCTCGAACGGATAACATATGCGAATCATCAACCCCATGCAGTATATTTCTAAATTTTCTCGGAGTCTTCGGAATGCGTACAATTCTTTTTGTTGGCGATCGTCTGTTTGGCGTAGATGATGGAATTATTCGGATTACTTTCCCTTTTGAACTTAGTTGTTCCGAATGACTTTTGTTTTCCGTAATTCTTAACGTCTTGTTCATAATTGTAGAAACAATAGCCACTTCGTCGCCACTGTGCCGGAACCGCGACATTTTTAACGTTTATTTAAATTAGTTTGGCTTTAATAAAAGGGTTGAGAACGTTCAGTCACTCCCGTATTTTTACTAACTTTGTTAATAGCAATACGACGACTATACCGATATTCAATTTCACTAAAAGATACGTGTCAACATTCGCTTATCAACACATTGAATGTAAATAAAATGTCTCGGGTGTATTAAAAGCAGTGTTTTGGATAAACATATGAAGTGAAATTGAATGGTAAAAATTACAAGGCTAATTACGATAATACTATTTAAGTGCAAATGTTTTTCATTAAGAAGCTAAATATTTGTTTAGACGTCTGAAATAAAAGGCTTCGGAAAATGTCTATATATTGGTTAAATTGATCAAGCTTTTGGTTATGTTGCAGGAAAGTGTTTGAGTATAATAGTATTTTTTTGCACGTAAATGTTGATAAATATTAAACGTTTAATAATATCAAATGTGCCGTTATTTGTAGATTTTTACACAAAAGACAAAGTAATTACAAAATACATATATACATTATTTATCGCCTTTTAATAATGACTTTATAAATAAAATAAAATTATTATTTGCTTATAATCCAGAGTAAATTGAAAAGAAGAGGGCGGAATTGACAAGAAAAAACAGTGTCAGTAAAAAACTGAATGTTTATTTTGTAAAGAATGAAACGGATATACGGGGACCTAGATATTGTATTAGACAGATGTCAAATACATTGGTCTGAATTTTGTAGGGTTTTCGGGCAGTCGACGCAAGATTTAATCGAGATTGTTTGGAGTGGCGTTTCATTGACCGTATCTTGGTCAGAACTAAGCAGTAAATTACTTCCGGTAAATGGCCCGAATGGTTCAGAATGTCGTAAATGTTCCACTGAGATATCGAAAAGAAGTAAGAACCAGAACAAATAATACACGCCACTATGTTATTTAATTTTGCAGTAATAAGGTTAATTTTTACGATTTTTTCAAATTTCTTGTTAAAACTCTCAATTCGCAAAGCATTTATTCCAACCTTTTCGACTTTAGCAACATTCTCCGTCATTTTATTATAGTAAACACGCATAACGGCATTATTTACGAAATTTTAATTCGTGTTCTTTCTCCTAAATTTATATTAAAAACTTTTATTAACTACGAAATATCAAATAAATGTATACTTGTAATGTAAATTGTGAATAATTTCATTTACAATATAAAGGGGATAAATTTCAATTTAAATGGTAGAGCTTTAGATAAAAATTGAAAAATGAAATGAATGAAACAAAAATTCGCTTTATATACAGTTTGAAAAAATATTTTTCGAATTGTAATAAATATAAATTGTAAAAAGTATTTAATTTTATGTATATTTAGACGCATATAATATATATATATATATATATATTAATTGAATGTGAGTTACACGATATTGCGTATTCAACTCAGCAATTAAATTATAGTCTGTTTTAAAATAATTAGCATTTGATGAACGAGTAACTGAGTTACACGTTAAATGTAGAGGAAAAACAAACAGTGCGACGTAACTGCGGCACCGAATTGATTATCACAATTCATAAACGAATATTACGCCATACGACATAGGATATGTGATCGCATAAGCGTCGTCATCAGGGCGTGCCACTTCCTACTGTCAACCTTGGATTTACGAAGAGCGACTAGATGCCAATGAAGGAATAAAACAAAGTTTCATAGTACTCGCTGAAACGTGTGCTTTCGTACGGACTAATTTATATAACGCGTCTCATTTGCATTAACCAATACTTCACGCGTTTTCAATATTTCAAATGGCCGATTAATAATAATAAAAAAATTATTCATACGGTTTATAAACATTTATGATATTGTATTGGTTGAGTTGATATGTTGTATAAATGCGTAATACATTATTCAATACAATTGAAAAAATATGAAATCTCATTAAAGTTATTTTGCTGTATTTTACACCCACGAATAACCATTTTTGGTTTTTCAAAATCACGCAACCTTTTTTGCGAGTAAACGTTACTGCGCCGGAATATATTGTTTTTAATTTGTACTTTTATTATAGATGCAAATATTAATATTTAATAACGTTAGGATGACGAGCGTGACAAATATAATTTAAAAGTTCTGAAAGGTCTAAAATCATGATAACATATATGTAATTAAGCGCGATGGCGTAATATTAACAGTCGAATTATCGACTTTTTAATTAAAACGTGAATTATGTTTACTGTATTGTGTTGTCATTGCCGTAAACAACGGCAACATTTTCAGTCGCATTAATATACAGAAAGTGCAATTCTACAGCTTTAAAAGCGAACAATATATATAACGAGGTTTTCGGTAAATGTAACTTATTTTTAATTGAGTTAAAAGTGTAAGCAGCTAGACGCGCAAAAAATTGCCTTATAGAAATAACTGACGTAATAATCGATTTATTTACCGTTAGCGTAAATGTGGAGGATAAAAAAGCGCTTGAACAAGCAAAATTTAATTTATAACAAAGACGGACAAAGTGATTTAATATCAAATAAATTCATTTAAAATTGGAAAATCTGATCCGGCGAATTCTTTAAAAAAAGATAAATTACTAGGCGAGTTACGTTAAAAAAAAATGGCAAAATTGCGCGTTGCTCTTTAATTCAATAAACAACGCTTTTTCTAATTTCGCTACGAAAACGGCTCGTTTTTGATCCGAAAGTGCTCGTTACGGTAAGCTATAAAATTTGATATTTAATTAAAATTAGTTCTCGAAATTGTCCGTCGCCGAGGTATATTGCGAACGATAAATATCGCCGCGGCGCTACCGTCGAAACGAGCAACGAAAACGCCGAGGGCTTTTTTGCCACGCGGCGTTGTGCAGCGACAGTAAAAAGACGTGGCCAAGGTTTAAAAGGATGACAACAGGAGCAGGCGCACGCAGGCACTAACCTGCGCAACGAGCGTAAAAGGGAACCACTGGTAGCACTGGCGTTGCGCGACCGGGTCAGGTCAGGGCCGTCCGCTAACTATATCTGCGATATATCCGGTGACGGAAGGGGTGCGGAGTTCAAATCGGGTCACAAACTACGTCATTCGCGCGCATCGTGGCTCCCGCAGACGGGAGTTGGACGTCAAACGCGTCGCTGAAGCGCATTCGCTAATTCATCCGGAAATTGCAAGCTTTCGCCTGGCGTTGTTTGCACCGCGTCCTGAAGGGCTCGCTATTATTTACGTCTACATTACCACGGTCCCTTTAGCGAGCGCTTTCTTTCCACGTAAAGGTCAATATTTCATCATTTTCCGATAATTCTTTGCTAAGAATTTTACTTCTTTTTGTACGAAGGGTATTTTTTATACGTATTTTATATTTAAAAACTTGCTGGTTTCAGTTGATGAACCATTTTACGTTTAACACTTCATTAACCCGTCCTTTCTTTTATTTAGAAAACAGTCGTCCGCTTCGTGCGCTTTTTTCCCGATTACTACTTTTACTATGTATGGGTCTATGACGAATTACGTAACTGTCAAAATATGTAACCCTGCAATGTCTATTTATATTTATAATAAATGTAGTTACAGTTGACGACATTATGTATGTTGCCAATTATGTATCTTTTCATAGACCTATATTTTTATTTCGTGTAAGAATACGGATGTTTAATTTGGATTCAGTTTTTCCATGGAGTTTAATATTCTAATCGATCTTAAATAATCATCTTGTTTTACACTACTAAAACGCGTGTCTTAAATCCAGATTGTTTGATGCCAAAGGCATAAATAGTGTTTAATATTAGAACATTTATACTATCTTTTCTATAAAAGTATCTTGTAATAAGACACTTTTGTAACGTCAACTTTTACAGTATACACTGAAAAAAAATAATTTTAAAAATTTTATTAAACCAGATTAGAATAGAAGGAAAAATGTATGCATTTAAAAAATATGATAAATTATGGTTAAAAACTCTTAAAAATTTACAAACTATTTACAAAAACACTAATGTCTTTCAGTATTTATTTTGATTTTTGTAGTTCATTATCTAGTTTGGTAAAATTTATCTAAACTATTTTAAGACTATTTTTTTCAGAGTAGCTTTAATTCATTATTTTTAAGTTTTCGGTTTGTCAATTACACGTATTTTATTATGTAGATAAAAACTGCTGCCCGGAGACTCTTGTACTCATTTTTATACGCCAGTAGTGCGCTATCAAATTATATATTATTATTTTGCTGAAATTGGAAATATGAATCAAAAGATATCGCTTGGATTATGCGTTTTTAAATGTATGTTTCTCAGTGAAAACTTTAGGATATAAATATAATTTTAGTTGTGAATGACGTAATTAAAAGCAAATGTACAGTTTGACATACTGAATAAAGGAACGATCTTTACTTAATTTGCGATTGGCATTTATTATTATTCACTGTTCTCGCGTTAAAACAACTTCTCCTGACTGTTATGTTTTTTCGCGTTCGCAAATTTATTTTAGTTTTTAACAAAAGACCGCTCCACAATTGTTTCATTTAAGTAATTCAGTTAACGTTATATATATATACATAAGCGATAAGGTCGAGTTGGACACAATTACTTGAAAAAATCTCATTCAATTTCCAAATTCTTTAACACCGGAGAATCATTTATTTTCTTTTGTTGTAAATTAATTTTTTGTACATAAAAACTGTATAATCGAAATTGTATTTTGACGCTTGTTTTATTCAGCCACATCGCTCACAGTTTTGGATCATTCGGTAAATCATACTCCTTTCAATAACACCATTTTATTCTGCCAATAATCTCGAATTATGTTGAGACGCCAATGAATGGTTCCTTTTTAGAATGAAAAATTACCTATCGGAACAAAAACGCAGACCTTTCTCGATCCATCATGCGTCGCAATTCCACGTGACATATCGCAATTGTGTAACGAACAGCTGGATACACATAGTGCAAGAAACAATGTCATTTGGGGAAATGAGGATCTGCTTCATAGCGACTGCTCGAATTGGGTCACGCGTTTAAACTCGTCGGATGGATTTTGCCTACTTCTCGCGCAACCTTGTGATTTTCCGAAGGACGTGGTACTACGATAAAACGTAACACACAATTCGATTCAAAGAACCGTCGTCTAACTAATAACGTTTCCCAATCCTCGCGTTGCGTAACGCGCGATCGTTCCTCGCTACAAAGACACGTAATCTTTAAGACTGGTAACGCTCGCTTTCGTCAATGCCAGATTCGAGCAAAAAACCGAGACGTCAAATTTTTGCGAACCTATTTTCAGAAAAGGTTTTGCGGTTTGATACGAGCGCGGAGGACGGCGGAATAGAAAGCGACAAAAAGAGAAGGTTGCGGCGCATAATCCAGCCGAATGATTGTCTCGGGAGAACAGTCGGGAAACGGGAATGCTCGGGATCTCGGTCGGCATTGGCGAGAGAGTGAATTTGAACCGGGTCATTCGTGTCAGTGGCGACGGGAAACTCGGACAACCTGCTTGTCACTGGGTCACGGTTGCCTCGGTTTAAACGGGAAATGGACTTTAATGAATATCAAAAGATTCGCATCGGCCAGGCCGCGAT
>JABFQC010001243.1:0-20315 GCA_022817085.1 Psilanteris sp. ZL-2020 | reverse complement strand
CGAAACGTGTAGTATCTACTGTTCCGATACTGCTCAGGTAATCCTAGGTAAAAATAGTTAATGTACAGGTACTGTTCAGGTAATTCCTATCAAAAACTATATGATCCAAAAATTGTTTAACTAGGACTTATCAGTTCCTTAATAATACCGGACCTGTAACGGGTTGTGAAATTAAGGTTGAACGGTACATATCCGAAAATAGCTTTAAAATGGTTCCTTAGCCTTATCCTAACAGGTACTGCTTGTATATAAATAAGATTTCCTGATCAGTACCTTATTTCATCGATCAGTTTACCTTAACTATACCTTACTAAGGCCCTAGGTTCATTTTTTGACGGGTATTGCTTGGAGTTTTATGTGGTATGTAATAAGCTATTAATACATGTGATAAATATAATTCATATGTAATAACAATTATTATTTCCATTTACATATTATACACAAAGTGATAAATATTATCACATATGTGGTTGCGTCTATTCAAAAATATATTTCTTAAAAGTTATTAAACCTTTTTTTCAGGGTAAAAACAGGAACCTTTTGAATGCCTTATTTTAAGACACCACCGGCACTATGTGAATTGTACGAAAAGACGTCTTACGAATAAGTCATTTTGAAGGTTTAAGCACCGAAATACACTGAAAAAAAGGTTTAATAACTGTTAAGAAATATATTTTTGAATAGGCGCAACCACATATGTGATAATAATTATCACTCTGTGTGTAATATGTAAATCGAAATAATAATTGTTATTACATATAAATTATATTTATTAATAGCTTATTACATGCGACATAAAAATAAAACTCCAAGCAATAAATATTATCATATATGTGGTTGCTCCTATTCAAAAATATATTTCATAACAGTTATCGAATCTTTTTCTCAGTGTATAAGACGTTTAAAAACGCCTGAATTGAAATTAATTATTTTTCGGTGTATTTATTTATTAAAAGTAATAAGAATACATAATTTTAGTTGATATAAAAAGAATAAATGAAATTATACATCTATAATAATGCCTTTAATGTCATTATTTAAAATACAGAATGTACCATAAGTGACAGAAAACGAGGTTATGTATGATCCAAGACGCCTTGCAAGTGTCTTATTATAAGTCGCCAAATTGATTTTGTAAATGAACGACTGAAAATTGTCTAGAAAAAGGTGCCTTAATTTAAGACACCTGTTTTTACAGTGGAGGTGTCGAACAACGTGTTCCGGCCTACTCGAAAGGTTAAAAGTCCAATGTGTACGCGAAGCGCGTTTTTCGGCGAACTTTTTGAACCCCTCAACCGGCGAGATGGCGCGTTCGGCGGGCGTCTCATTTACCTGGCAAACCGAAAGTTAATCGGAGAGTGAATTCCCAGTGCCGCGTGACCACACAGGACGCGTCTTTGCTCTTTTCACTACCATTTGTCTACCGAAAATAAATACAGACTACTAAGTCACTGGGGTACTTGGTCTGTGTGTGCTTTCGAAATACACTAAAAAGACAATCGCGACTGGAGTCAGGCAGAAAACACCTTCGGCAAATACCACCCACGCTCGATATGCACGCGCGCGCGGAATATCTCTGCTTTGATTGATTCTTAGGAATAAATTACGCAGCGTATAAACAAACGGCCAATCGCTCAAATTGGGACGAATGATTCATTTTTCATAATATTTCACGGAACAAAGGGATTTTTAACATGACAAATCGTTTCCTGACGGGCGCGTATCGTTAATAAGGCAAACATTCTATCAGCAAACGGTCAACCGAATAGATTCAATTTGAAAGTTAAATATCTTCGTGACGTCAAAAATTGACCGGAAAAATAAACAAATAAAGGAAAACTAAAATGGACACGATTGGTTCAGGTTAAAGTTTTTCCGGATAATATATAACTACAGTTTTATATTTTGTGTTGTCCACGTGTATGAAATAAATAGTTAAATTATTAACAAAGTATATGTATTTACATTAAAACAACCAATTGATAAACATTACCATTCAAATAGTGAACTTTGTCACCTGAAATATCTTCTAATTTTTAAATGTAGAGCAACAAGATGACATTTAGAGAAATAAAAATCAGGAATAAATCATACAATTTTGTTCAGAATTTAATATATATTGAATTTGAAAACATAATTTTCATTATAATTTGTACTCTAAGGTATTGCGATTTTATTTTTTTAACATATAAATTTTACTACTTCGTACGAACATTATGAACTTTAATCTTACAAAATCAATAATGCCATTTATAATTAATTTATTCAAAACGTTGTTTAAGTTAACTTATTACCTCGTTACAATTTCACGTAACGCCTAATTATATCAAATTTGCAGTATCGAATATCAATTTATGCATTCACGCCCGAAGCGAAGTAAAGAATTTCAATTCCAGTTGACCGTTCATCTTACTATAAGATTGCGTTAAAACAAATATGTGTCTTTAGAATTTTTGATCCCGCTTTTGTTATTCGGCAGAATGTACACGCGAGACACAATGCATGTTACAGTCCAGGCCTTCGTACCCTTTTTAAATGCATTAATGTTCAACAGGGCGACGAAAGCCCTTCGTGGTAACAAGGAGTCGGTTAAGTGAACCGTGAACCAGAAGCAGCTACCGTCTGTCTACTTCTTTTTATATTGGCCACATCATCGCTTTGCTTGAAATTTTATCGCTCTTAAATTATCGCTCATCTGTATTCCATTAAAAGTAGGACCGAATTTTTTGCCTTAAGCATCAAATAAAAGTTGAACACAATTGATCGAACTCTTTGAACATTGGCTTTGAACATTTGTTGTTCAGACGTTTTGGAATAAAATCGGTTGGGAAATGACCGTGCTTCGCTTTTGTTTTATATTTTTCACGCAATTTGCAATAATTATTTCGGTAATTATAAAAGCGCAATTCCAATAATTTGCAAAGATCTGAAAATAGTTTAACAATAAAACCGGCAAATCGTTTTTGTAAAATAATAATATAAATCGAGCATCGGCTTATGCATAATTTGATTATTATATTTATTTGTCGGATTATCTGGGTTATATATTTTGATTTCTATATAACTGGAATTTTCGTACTTTAGATATTGGTAGCAGAGGAGCAAGTCGGATTATTGGATTACTGTCGATATTTTCGATATTCCGGAAAGATTTCCATCCTGTGAAAACATTTCATATTTTCGACGGACGATTTATACGTGAAATACGTAAATTGTAAAATCATAATAGTTAGTGGAGGGATTTTCGTTATTCGTGTATTTATTTATTAAAATTGTACGATGTAAAAAAAAAGATTTTACACAAGGGAGAGGATAAGTTGTTCGTTTCATATCATACCTTTTATGGTATTTCATTATACGTTACCACGATTATTCTTCTTGTAACGAAATTGCAAAACAAGTAAAAATATATATTCAATTGTTTTGTTTACTGTTGCAGGTTAAGATTTGGTTTCAAAATCACCGGTACAAATGTAAGAGACAAGCCAAAGAAAAAGCCATGGCTGAACAGAACGCTCAAAACCAGGTAAACAAACAAATATTATAATCATACTTTTGCGTTTGGTTTAATCAACTTTTTTTTCTCATAAGAAATGCAATAAGAGTTGTCATTTTTTATATTCATTATCTGTCACAAAAGATTTTATCCCCGCAGTAAAACTACAACAAACAATAATTCAGAATTTATTGCGTAAACAACACTTAATGCTTTAATCTATTTATTCGCACGTTACATTTCAATAAAAAGCGATGCTTATCTTCAGCGGCATGTATGCGCGCGTTTAGTAGTAAAATATTCAAGACGTGCCGTGTCTTCATCTCCGTGAACCTTCGTCAAGTGAATATGAAAGTTAAAGAAAAGCAAAAGACACGTTTATTTAAAGGTTACATGCGTTGTCGAATACATTACCGGCGTCGCAGCGCGTATGCAGGGTCACGACGGCGCGCACAATATGAGCGCGAAGCTTGCGCCTTGTCGCATCTCGGCATCTAATCTCGTCCCGGTATATCGACGTCTGAAATCTATTTCAATTAAATATACCGTTTCGAATCGCAATCACGCGTTTCGACGGGATTTTCGGTTCGAACGAACCAAACGAAAATGTGGTTTGCGAATTCACCCTCTTCTGTGTTTGTGTATAAATACCGCTAAACAAACATAATTTGCTTAAAAGCTTTTATCTTTTCAACCTTGCTACGGTAAACAAAAAGTAATTGCATTTTACAATCGCGACGATTTATATCGAATTATTGCCAATCGCAAATATTTCGCGGATTATTTTCGAACGAAGTTGTCGCAACGAAATTGTGGTTTTTACACGCAGATAAAAATTATATTGAATTAACAACAATTATTTTGTAAATCTATTGATCAATACAAATAGCAGAATTGTTTTATTCAACGCAATTATTTATTGGATTCGACAAAATCGATTTGATCAAATTATTATGTGAAAATAAAAAAATGTTGCGCGATAAAGAATGAATTTTGTTAAATCAACAAAATCATAAGCTACGGAAGGATTTTGCAGATTTGTTCTAATCATTTTGTTGATTCCGAATATGACGCATGCGCTTTTGTAACGAGTAAAGTGCGCGCCTTAACGAGCGAACAGCAATTTATGCAATTTATAGGTTAATCTATTGTGTTTTAATTATTTTCATATATATCGTAACAATGAGTCACTCAACAAAATTTTTATTCAAACCAACCAAATCAGTAGTATGTCAAATATTTTAAACCAAATGATTTTGTTAATTCAACAAACAATTTGGTTTTTTAAATAATAACCAAATTATATTTTTCAATTAACCATATTTTGTTTGATTTGACCAAGTTATTTTCTGCGTGTATAATGCACGTCTCGGTGGCACAAAACCGGTAATTGCAAATATACCCAAACGAAGGTCCACGAAACGAACATTAATGATTTTTTGATAATAATAATAATAATCCAAAAGAGGATTTCGTCTCGTGGGAGAACTGAATTTGTAGCGAAATTAATTCGATTTTATTCCGTAATACAAATATCGATGTGAAACCCTAAAAGGTTAAGTCGGTTTCAAAAATGGGTTAAATTCGAAAACACTCGCAACCTCCTTGAATTTGAAACATCGTGGAGATTCGAAAGCGTGCAAAACGTCGCGGCACAAAGCAAACGGAACAAAGCCGCCTTATTTTAAGTTCGAACGACGCTGACTACAATCGGTTCTAGGATGGCTGCTTGTCTAACAAGCGTGGATAATTTGCCGGATTAAGGTTAATATATTATTATCCGGGTTTGCACTATCTCGGCGGATTTATCGCGGCGTACTTTTCTCTCCGAGCACACAACTTCAGATGCCAAACAGTACAATATAAATATTTGCGCGCGGTTCGAAAACGACTTCCTGCGATCCCATCGAAAAGCGTCAACAGCGCGTAGCTCGGAAGCTGAAATCCATCTCGCTGACAATCGAATGTTGATGGCCGAACGTGTGACATTCACGGGTATAATTCCTGGGCAAAGGGAGCGCATTATCCGCGCTCGTTCGCTCGCCATTTTATACCCGTCCGAGCGTGCGCTCCGGCCCGTCAATACCGGCAAATTGTTCCGCGACAATGGAAACGCGATTGTCGCGAGCAAATAGCTCGTGAACGGCGCGCAACATTAACGACACCGAGCGCGGTATCTGCGCGTCCGATCTGAGCCGGTGTGCCGCGACCGCCCCATAATTTGCTCGTTAGGTCTCCATTTTCGGGCCGAGGCTTGTTTGCCCGGCTTTCCGCCTATCTTGATCTGCATCCGGCGATACGTGTAATTGTGTATCCGCTTTCGTTTACACAAACGCACGCCCGAGCGGCTCGCTCCTCGAGCAAATTGTTCTGATTCGCCTTTCATTGGCCGACAAACCGTCTGGCGCGATGGAGTAAGTTTTGCGATTAATTAATCGGGATATATTTCATTCGGCCGGCGTTCAAAGCGCTGCCAAATTGGCCAATTGTTTCGTTATTAGTGACACGGCAGATGCGGTTTTCAAACTCGCTATGTGTTATTTGACCGGGTCCACGGGAATATTCATTTTGTTGGCACTCGCGAACTTGTATAGGATTCAAGCGGGAGCTTGTATATTGTGACTGCGAGCTATATGACTGGTTTGTATTCGAGTGACGTTACTGTAAATTCAATCATCTCAAACAATCCACGTTTACAATATTTTAATCATTATGCG
This sequence comes from Psilanteris sp. ZL-2020, assembly GCA_022817085.1. Classification (NCBI taxonomy): domain Eukaryota; kingdom Metazoa; phylum Arthropoda; class Insecta; order Hymenoptera; family Scelionidae; genus Psilanteris; species Psilanteris sp. ZL-2020. Next base: position 14,102 of record JABFQC010001243.1, on the reverse strand, counting down.
GATTATAATACGTAGTTTGATTAAGTTGAAACTTTGATTATTTATCAGAGATGGAATGTACACTGAGAAAAAATTATAATATAAGTATAAATTATTATACCTTCTGGTATTGGCAGACTAATTCAATGGATGTATACGAAAATGACTACACACGGGAAAAAATAATGATATAAATACAACACAAAATGACCGTGTTGACTACACGGCGTTAATTCAACACATAAACTAAAACTAAAATTAAAACGACTAATTTGTTTGAATAAAAACAATCGAATTCTGAGGAAAAATAGCCGCTGTGTTTGTAAACACAGTATGCTTAAACCCGTATACAATCAACACACACCTCGTAGTAGATCCACCATATTTTGACTATTTTAAAACAAAACAATTTTTGTATAAATTTAAAGCCTTATTTTTTCCCGTGTACCATAATGACAATTTTTTTTATTTATATAGTAAAATTTGTTATATAGTATAATAAAACTAGAAGTAATTTTGAAATATTTTTGTTTTATCATATAATAAATATTGTTTTAAATATTCTTCGAGATAACATTAGAACTATTCCAACATTCGATATATTTTTTTTCTCCGTGTAAAGTTATGAATTTGTAAACTTTTTTAAAATTAAAAGATAGGTAAAGTGACCCTTTTATTCATTAAAGTGAACAATAATATACAACGTACTACGAGGAAACATGGAGGAAATAAAACAATTTTATCAAGAATACTATAAGAATTAAATTCTTTGATTGTAAAACTTTAAAGTCTTTACATAATATAAAATATTCATATACATATGTAGGATTTCTGGCTGGATTTAATTAAAACTAATTATAAATTTAATATCACTTTACTTTTCTCAATACGTGTGTACAATTTGATGGATTGATATTAACTAACTATTTCAAAAATCGCGTAGATTGTATTTTTAAAACAAGAAATGTCAATTTCGATATACACAAACATGCGTACTCTCACATATAAATTATATATAAATTGTACATTGCCACAATAACTTGATATAATACGTACAATAAAAAAATGCAATTTATCCTAATACAATTATACACGCAGAAAAAAGTTATACACCAAGTAAAAATGACTAAAAGTTGAGTAAATATTATTCAAAACACAATAATTTATGGATAAAACAAAACAGCAATTAGAAATTACTGAACTTTACGGTAAACATTGATGAATGTTTGTAAATAAATACCAAAAAATTCAGGAATTTCTAATTAATATTTTGCTTAGTTCGTAAGTTACTGTATTTTGAATACTATATTTACCGAACTGTTAGTCATTTTTACTGAAACTTGTTTCTTCGTGTATATGCATATTTTTAAAAAATTGAATGATGTTTCAATATATTAATAATTAAACTTGCTAGTCTAATACATGTCTCAATCTCCACATAATAACATAAAGAAGAATAATCATCATTGATATATAACGATAAACTATCGCCAATCGCATAAAACTAAACATATTCAATTAATATATGATCACATCGATATCCTGAAATGAGTCCATTAGATTTTGGTCAAGGTAGTGTATTGCATATTATTATTATTAACGTCATTTTGATTATCAGGATTTTCAACTGTTTGTCAACCGTTTATCTGCTCATAATTGGTCGTTATCTACGTTGAAAACCGGCAGAATCACATTAATGTTGAATCTGTAAAAATGGTTTTATTGGTTTCAGTAGTACATACGGTATGAGACGGTAACCTAAATGCGAGTTGAATATCCGACAAATTCTGTCTTCCGCATTACGTCCGACGGATCTCAATTGTAAGAGAGCTTGTGCGTATTTCAACTGAACAAGAATCAAAAAAGTAGGGAAAAAAATGAAACGCGAAGAAGAGGAAGTCGATATATGAATGCGTGCAGCACAATGCACGGCAATATCACAGAATCGAATTGCACAAAATTTGCGCGCGTGCGCGCGCGTGCATATTTTATCAAGCAAGATGAAAAGGGGAGAAAAAATAGAATCCCGCGCACAGACGCACAACGACTGGCGTAGACAACGTACCGAGCGGTAACCTTGTTCAGATTTTTCTCTTTTTCTTTTTATTTCATTTCCTTCTTTTATAGCGGTAAAAAATCTCAAGTACTGGTGCGAGCGAGCGATCAAACGAGAAGGACAGAGAATCCGCTGGGGAGCACGGAAACGGCCTCTCGAGGACCGGTCGCCATCTTGCTGTTGGTACAGTCAGGCACAACACCGGTTTTACGTATCAGGCATCGACTAATCGAATAATCGATTGAATTCCTTCGAGTTGTTTAATTAGTTTCCAATTAAGGCCTACGCGACGGCCGATTTGAATTTCAATTTCGCGTTTGTTGTATGAAACATTTACGCTTGAAAAACGTGAAAACCAAGCGTTGCCAGTCTCCTTTCGAAATTACGTTCGAATTGATATGAGAATCAATGTGAAAGTAAAAACTATCGCATTTGTGAATTGTATCTTCTATATATATAGAGTGTACGTGTATGTTCTTTGATGGCTGAATTTGAATTTTGTCTCATATTTTTTGCTAGAAGAAGGAAAGGGGTGTTGGTATTCATAATAATATTTAGTGTAGTCACAATAACATGTTATTTTGTAAATTAACATATTGAAAGGGTATATTTCAACAAATAATTAAATAGAAAATTATAATATGTTTAAATGTTCTATTAAGAATCATCATAATTTTAACTGTTTTCTGTATCCTATGAGAAAAATGGTTTTATTACAAAACTGATTTACAAATATTTGTTATTTATATATGTTAGTAATGTCATAGAATTATATTATAATTTGGATTTGGACTTTTGTTATGCGTGCCAATGGAAACGTTTATGACTAAACATGGACGAAATTAATTTATCCCAAAGTCACAATAGTCATAACAATATGCAATCAAGGCATAGAAGGAGCGTTGTAAGAGTAATTTTGGTTCAACCAAAGAAGACACAAACTGACAAAGACGATTCGATTAATCGTTTTAAATGTACATGTTTATTTCAAATTGAAATCAAAACCTTCGAAATTGAGCACACCAAACATATTAAATTAATTATATACCGAAGAACAAAAGGAGCCCTTCGACGAAGCGAAAACGACAGAACACAAAATCAATAAATAATCAATACGCTTGCAATTCAAACCCAAGTAGCATCTTCATCGGTAAAATATGCCGCATCAATTTTAGTTGAAATCTAGGTCAAAGTGTTGAGTACCTTTCGACAATGTAATTACACTTTCAGTCGTTAGTCGGTTATTGGTTTTTCAGGCTTATTACTACGTTTTATCGACACAGATTTGAAAACTCCTTTAAATACCATTTCTTTTTCCACTGTTTTTGTTGGAACTTTCCTTGCGGAGCTTACAGACAAATTTCCATGTGGGATTATTCTGAAGGATCACTTAGTTTATCAATTACTAACTGCTACAAGGAGATAAATATTCTAATAAAAATGATTTTATCAGTCGTTAGTTGGATGATATCGGGTGAATAAATATATCAAAATGTCACCAGTTAAAGTATTAACAAGTGAATGAAGATGTAATTAAGCCGATGTAATTACACTAAATATCAAACATTTTTATAAAAATAAAATTTCGCCTCTCCAAAATGAAGATTATAATAATTTGTATTATCATTTTTTACATAAGTAATTATTAAACAAATATTTTATTTGTTATTAGAAATCTATTAGCAAATCTGATTTCATTCATCGTTGTTTCAGTTTTCAGTATGTACGCTACTAAAACAAATGTCTTAAATTAAGACATACTTACTGATGATTATCACAGTGTATAATACATATATGATTTCTAAACAACATTCGAAAACAAATAACGACAGCTTTTAGGTTAAAACCTGCGAAAGCGATTTTCGAAGTGATAAAACTGAATGATAACGAATTCGCGATACCGCGTGCATTACGCCACTGCAATGATGTCCTCGAGATACTTAGGTCAACTGAAGCGTACTATATGGACGAAACGTGTTGTCAATGGAATTTAACATCTAGAAACTTTTCAATTCTCTTATAAGCGTCGACGATTGCGGACGATGAGCACGATGCCGTACAGTTTTCGCCGGAAATAATTCAACACGTGTTGAAGTGGCTAAAGTAATGCGTGCGTGACGCGTGACGCACGCGAACCGTCACGCTTCTATTCTAATCATGACTTTGTTAGCTTAAACTGCATAAGAGGTTGCACTTATGGCTCCGCCGAGAGTACAAATTATCGCCTTGGTCGTGCGTGGTCAGCCGAGCCACTTTGGTTCCGAATAAGTAACCAACCCCGAACCAAAATTACAATTGGTCTTTCTCTTTGTTCCATCCAATTTTCAACCAAACGACCATTCAATCGACGGACTTAATCCCGATGAATTTCAGATTTCCAGATTGACCGCTGTGGGAACGAAATGAAATTAGGAGTCAACCTGGGCATTTGGGAAAATATATTGAAAAATGCTTGAAGTGCAATGGAAAAAAATTGTCTATCAACATTGTCTTATTTTTATTTCATGTTATCATACTGATTTACTGACTTTGGCATCTAAATAATAATAATATAAACTTGTTGTTCCAAAGTTGACTTAGATTAATTTTTCTAAGAAGAATGGGTTTGATTTTTCATAACATAATCTTAATTCATGAAACATTGTAAACAGCAGAAGAATTTGCCAAAAAAAATTGACCTGGACACGGATAGCGCTGAACAATTCGTATATATGGTTGATTGAAGAAAGAGAACATAATGATATAATTGATCTAAAGCGAAACGTCCAGCTGAGACATGACTTGTTTATTATGAAATCCGTCAATGACGAATTTCAATATATGTATATATATATATATACACATATATATGTCGTGAAAATTATTTATCACTCCCAGCCAGATTCCTCAACGTATATAAATTATAATAGACGGATTATTCCCTTTTATATAACTCGTTCAAACAAATCTGTACCCAATTACAGTCACTGATTGACCGAACGTTAGATTAAAGCAATGCGCGCTAAACAGCCGCCGTGGCTCTCGATCGGGCTTAATCTGAATGAATTGCAGGCGGTTTTGCGAGCAGATATTACGAATGGTATGCATTCCCGTTCCGCCGATATTTTTCTTAACGTTATTTCGAAGCGTCGTTTGAAAAGTGGTCTGAAAGAGGAATGTCGTGTATTCAGTGTTGATACAGCTGAGTGATCGACTCGGCAGGTAGAACGACGAGAGCAAGATCGTCTTGTTGAGCTTCTGTTTGGCATACCTTCGGTCTGGCGTGCATCGGCGAGCTAAAAAAATGAGAATGACAAGCGGTGACGGTATACACCGGTAGCCGGTTACCCGCCGGTCGCGCCTTTTTTTTGACTTATCTCGCCATGGAAAATCATCGCGCGTCACGTATATCGACGGACTATCGTGCCCACGTATATATTCTTTGATAGACCGTCGTGTATTCTTTGGCGACGTTCTCCGGCTCTGAAAGATCCTCGGAGCACTGTGTCTACACTACTGAATTGCTTCGATGGCTTTTGTACAAACTTTTGTTAAATACGATTCGATGTAGCATTGTGTTTAGATTTCAAATGCGCAAGGTTTCCACGGAGTAACGGAACAACGCCGCAAATAATTAGAGTGCAATCGACTTACGGGGGCCGCGCGTTTTATTAGAATATAGGACTTGTTGCAGCGTGCACTGTAAACTCAGTTCTGTAAAATCGCACTCATAGAGTGTAATTTTACACACTGAGTGTAAATGTTACACAAAAAATGTAATATTCTTATTACATACAGTGTGTAAAACTCGCGACCCATGTAGGTAGATCCGCACAGTGAGGAATCAAAAAATCAGCAAGCATATATTATTTCATCCATATATAAACATAACGAATTTTGAAAAGTGTGAACTAAACAATCTTACAACTATTAAGGCATTTAGAATTACTTTTAAAGAATGTCGTTCAAAAGTGAGGTTATATTTGATTACACCTAGCTGTGTAATTTTACATACGTCGTGTAACATTTACACATAATGTGTAAAATTACGCTATATGAGTGTAATTTTATAGAACTAGGTTTACAGTGTAGAAAATCCGCTTTTCATAATTTGTAATTGTGAATATTGTAATTGTTCAGAATTAAAATCTTTTTCAAAAGAAACTTCGATTAGATTAAAATCAAACTTGATTCATTTGGTTGTTTAACAGTTTCTTTTGGAAAGAATAATGATATAAATCCAATACAAAATGACCATGTTTTCTTTACGGTGTTGTTGATGCAATATAAAACCTGAAAATTAAAATGTAAAATTCTTCGGGGTGTTTACAAACACGGTATATCTAAAACAATATAATATATACCACCTAAATAATTTTTATAATGCTTAAACTGAAATTCAACCTACACTGAATGAAAAAATATAGTAATCGTGGGATGGCGTCCTTTCTAATGTACATTTTTTCATATAATATAGCAATTGATACTATATAAATAATAATGTCTATTATACATATAAGAATATTTGTTATGACTCTAATTCTACCCTGCAATCGTTATTAAATATAGTAAATTTTACAATAATATTTTTGTTTAGTATGAACTGAAAGTTGTTTAGAAATAAAACTTTTGTGGTGCACCTGAAACTCGCCAATTATACGTTTAATAATTGCTCAACACATGGAGAAAAAATTCTAATAACCATTACAGAAAAAACATAATAACCACAAGGGTTGACATTATTTTGTTGTGACTATAACATTATCATATAATGTTACAATTACATTATATTCTGGTATACGTTAGAATAAAATTATATATAATGATTACATCGAACAATTATAAAATTGATAATATTTTTTAAATTCATTGTCATTATTATTTCTTACTGAAAATTAATTTTAAGGTGTTGAATTGTACTATTATATTGAATTATATTTTATTTTATGGTATTACATTATCAAATATTATATTTATTAAATATTTATTATAGTATTAATAATCAATAGTTTTGTGTTTAATGATACATACTGAAAATCGTTGTTTAACATTTTAAACTAAATTTATAATGTAACGTTTACATTTTATTGCAAACATTTTACATTGCAATGGTTACAAGAAAATTGTCTTATAAATGACAATAAAAACTCTTTGCTTTGACAGGAATACATTTGACAAGTACAATTCCGTACCTATTGCAAGTGAAATTTTTCTCAGTGCATATCAATAAAAATTGAAACTCGCGTTGTGACCGCACCGGCTAACCGAACGTCCGATCTTCTTTTGTGTTTCAGAGCGCCAGTTCGCCGAGACGCGTGGCCGTGCCAGTGTTGGTGAAAGACGGCAAACCCTGCGGGAGCAGCGGCGGCGGCGGAAACGAGGGCAGCCGCGGCGGTCCGAGCGCTGCCCTGGCGAGTCCCGCGCCCCACATGACGGCGGCGTCCAGTCCGCACGGCTCGCACCACGCCGCAGCGGTCTCGCACCATTCGGTGGTGGGGGTGAGTCACGTGATGACGTCCAGCCAGAGTCTGCAGCACTGCTCGTACACGAGGTCGGTGGCGCAACAGGGTATGCAGCAACAGCAGCAGCCACAGTGCGGGCCTTACCTGCCGCTGCAGGGTAGGGCGTGGTAGTGCGCGCCGTCCGCGGCGGGGGCGGCGGCGGCGGCCTACGCCAGTCCCTCCGTCGCTGGGCCCTGGGCCCTCGCCGCGGATCCGGCAGCCTGGTACGCCATACCCGACGACAGTCCGTAATCTTCTCCCAGATTGCAAAACGCGAACACTCGACATTCAATCACTTCCGGTACCAGCGGGCCACTGAATAATCACGCAACTATCGTTGGTATGGTCCACGTCGATCCATATAATAATATTGCGAGCACGGCGTCGCAACTTTGATTTATTTATGGACCGATCCCATTCGCCTTAGCGACGATCGAAGGGTTGGCGCCCGTGGCTGGGTACACTTTCGACGACTAGGGAATTGCTTGTATTTTTGGGTCTGCAATCTATACGTATTGTTGTGTTTGAATGCTTTTTCAGTTGACTTTACAAAGAAGTTTTAACTTCGTTACGTTGTACACTGAGAAAACTAAGTGGTACCATTTAAATGGTAACAATTTCAGTATGTTGCAATAGATCAAAACTATATCGTCAGATTTAATATATATATATATATATATATATATAATAATGTATATTGGTCCGTATTTTTATTTTTGTCAATACGCAATCTTATTGATCATAATTGATGTTACTTTCAACTCGTAAAGTTTACCATTTCAATGGCAATTTAAACGTTTTTATATTTTAGCGATTTATCGTCAGACGTTTTTGGCTACGAAACGAAACGACACTGTTACAATCGCTTGACAATTATATTCAATCATTGTTCATAGTTTGCAGGCCTACTAGACAACGCAATGAGAAATTAATATTTGAGAACAAAAATATTGTCGGTGCATTTGTCGAATGATTCGACGTAATTTGGAATTTATTTGACATTGTAATTAGCAATTTAATTTTGGTCTCAATTATTAACAGCGAACCAACGATAGTGCTTAATGAATGGCGTTTCCAACATTTCAGACCGTTTGTTTAAATAGTCTATTCGGAATCCTCGTCACCTGGCAAATGAGAAATTGTATGAAATCGTTTTTAGGTACGATTGTTTGAATAACATTTAATTCAACTTTCCGCTATTTCAATTGATGCTTACGCATACCAACGGTCCTTTATTATATATATATATATAGATGTATATGTAAATGAAGGATAAGTGAATGAATACAAAAGTAGCCTTTTTAAACATTTTTATATGAACAAATGAATTTGTAAGCATAGATTTCATGTAAAAGTTACGAGTATATATAACATCTGCGTTGAATATTTTTGAATCAAATTCAGCATTCTACTCTTTATAAGATTATCAAATTTGCAAATAACAACCACCTATATAAACGAGAAAATAGCAGTTGCAGTTATTAACTTTGAAAATACGAATATTAGAGTTTGAAAATACGTTTAATTTAAATATAATATTACTTGTGATATAATTTAATAATACGTTAATCATATTACGACATTATTATATGCTAATTAAATTATTACAAAAAGAAGAATTTTGGTTTATTGCTATTTGGGAACATTTGATAGATTAAATAAAATCCTTCAAATAAAACAATGTGGTTTTCATAGTAGAAATGGTACTAATGAAACGACACGCGCGTATGTTTTTTAACATAAATGGTTCTATAATTTCATATTTAGGAAGCACGGATTGCGTAACTGTACATAGATCCCCAAACTTCTATTACTTTTTTATTAATAAAATTCGTTCTTGCTAACTGCAATTGTTGAATAACCATTAAGGAAAGTACATATTTTATAAATAAATTAATCAAAAATTTTAATTCTTTCGTCAAAATTGCAAAAATGTTTACATATAGAAATATTTATAAAGATGCGGTTTTAAGCGAAAACGTCTAATTATTTGTTAAATATTAATTAATGTATACTTTTGGAGCAGCTGATTAATATTCTAAGTTGAAAGTTGTTATTATAATGATAATGAAATGAATGATTAATTGTTGAATTAGATTAGGTTTCTGATAACCAGACTGAAAGTTTCATGGCCAAAATAATGTTGAGTTTTCGTTAAATATATATAAACGATCATATTGAACCAGGTAAATGGAGATTTTACTTACTTATATTGCTAAAATATAATAATCAAAATTGTTTGAATTAATATAAACATCAAAAATGAACGGAGGAAATTAATTAATAACTAAAACATAATTTATTTATACTACATGAATCTAATATATTTGAAATATAATTTTTTACGCGAAATATATTTTTATATTTTAATATAAATTTAAAACATATATAATATATATTATAATAAATGTTAGAATTCGTTTTATTTAATTAGATTAGAAAACATATTATATATATAGATGATATTCGATTTACGCGTAGGTTAAGTTAAAATAGCGATTTAATTACGAAGTAGTCATTGGTTTCGATTTGAAACGTAAATATTTAATTATACACAAATAATCAATCCAGTATAACTTACTAAAATAAAATAACTCGGGTGTAACTCAAATTTATCCAATTTTGTAACAATTGTCTTGCGTCGAATGCGCATTTGGACGAGATTTGCTTTGGTTATCAGGAATGATTCATTCGTTTAATCAAAATATACGTATTTTCGAAGCATCAGACGTTTAAACCTAAATAAATCAAACTTGATTCATTTTCAAAACTACATTGTATACACTGAGAAATAAGCGCAGTCAAAATGGTCATTGCAAAAAGTCTGTTCTCCGACAACAGTAAAATTGTTCAAAATTAGAAGAAAATAATAAGTAGTCAATCGCAATTGACGTAATTAAAACGTTATATTGGTAACAATGGAATTATCTATACATGTCCATTTTAGCTGTATCAGTACCTTTTTTCTCTTAGTGTATATAATTAATAAATCAACGTGTATTCAATCGAATGACTGTAAAATGAAATTTAGTCTAATCTCCTGGTAGATTTGAAAGTATATCCAAAATCAATTATTTGACCATGTTGATACATTTTAACAACTTTTAACTTTGCCTCTATTTCCGGCGATCGATTACTTTTATTCGAAAAATCACCGTACCTTAATACAAATCAAAAATCGATGAAAAACAACATAATTGTCAAATTGTACACGCAAAAAACGTTTTACTCGTCCAGTGAACGGCAAAATTGATTTCATAATTTTTCGCTGCGCATTAATATATCTACATAGCATTAACGAGTTCAAGTTTGTCAGCAAGAATTGTTCATTTTTTTATAGGCGTATACATATCTTGAAAACTTTACTACTCCGTAAGTAATAAATGCAGCAAAACGAAAATTGATACGATTATACAAACGAGTGGAGAAAATGTCTACCGTATCCATCCAGTATTTCCATATTCAACGCCAAGTTGAACAGAAGGCCTTATATCAAGAATCACTATAATAGAATTTTGAATAGAACAAAACGATTAAGCGCCCGCGTTCGAACAAAACGGAAGCCCCGTTTGCTAATTGTTCTCTCCGGATTCGCTTTTTAGGAAACCACGACGTCTGACAAATTGTGATACACGCGCGGCAAATAAAGCGATTCTTAATACAAGACTTTTATCCTTTTACGAACAAACGCGCCAAGGTATTTGTAAAAAGAAAGCCGAGTATCGGTGAGCCACTTATTGTACAGCAAACAAATTCGAAGGAGTATATTTTAAAACGTAGTTTTCCGTTGATTCGATTCTTTCGAAAACCCTCGCGGTGAGCACATAGACCCGAACGATTGTACAGTTGACACACGACGTGGATTTAACGCGGCCTTTTGTAATCTGGGATTCAATTTTGTAATTCCGTGGAGCTCGTTACGGCGGGCGTTGCGCACATTCGATACACCAAATTCGACATATTTTCAATCGCAGAGCGATTGTCTTTGACGATTTAGTAAGATCACGCTGTGACGCGTTTTACCGCGTTCAAGCTCCAACGCGATTGCGCGCGCAAACGAGTAATTAATCGATTAATTTTGATTCTTTGTACAAACCGTCGAGTGGTTATCGCTCGTGATTGTATAATATGTATAAGTTGGCGTATAATTGGTCGCAAAGTTGAATGTTTGCAGGTGCTTTAAAGGCACGGATTATGATTTGAATTCGTTCGGTTGATCCCGAGCCCTTTGAAATCGGATTTCGTTTGTGTTGATCGTTATTGATTGCTAATCAAAATATTATTTGCCCGGACACAATTGTAACGCGCTCTCATTCGGTTTTGGTTGTTTTTGCGTTCGCGAAAATAGATACGACTGTAGATAATGTAACTGTAATATAGCATAATTTTAATGAAATTTCGTAACGATTAATTTTATCCGAACGAGTGTAATTGCGCTCACTCGTCGCAACTCCACACACAAATACTCATGCGTATATACAAATTAAAGAGTTCACAAGTTGTTCAGGGAGCTGAATTTCAATCAGTTTTATGAATCGTGTATAGTAATTGTTGCAAAGTTTACGTTTCGTGCGCGTGCGAATCACTTCCAAGTCACTCTAATTTGAATGAAGTCGAGTGGAAATGCACTTTTAATCTAATTTCAGTATATATATATTTCAGTGAGTAAATCAAAATTTATAAATTACTGTATTATGTACACGGAAAAAAATAATGATATAAATGCAACGCAAAATAACCATGTTGAATACACGGCGTTAATTCAACACAAACTTTGTAAAATTAAAACGACTAATTTGTTTGAATAAAAACAATCGAATTCTGAGGAAAAATAGCCGTTGTGTTTGTAAACACAGTATGCTTAAACCCGTATACAATCAACACACACCTCGTAGTAGATCCAACATATTTTGACTATTTTAAAACAAAACAATTTTTGTATAAATTTAATGCCTTATTTTTGCCCGTGTAATACCATTTACAATCGACATATGAAATAATATACATTCAACTGGTGTAGAAAATTTTAATATGTGTGATATAGTAATTTTGATACTTTTATGTACCTATAATTCAATATTGATTCTCATATTGGTGATTATATATATAAACTAAAAAAATAAGATAAGAACTTAAAAATATATTGACTTTACGTTGGATTTAGGAAATATTATTTAATTAAAATTTATTTTGACTATTTAAAAGTTCAAAAACCGATTGGAGAATATGAAAATTTTTACTCGACTTCTCCACAAATTTCTGTTTATAAAATTTGTTATTTCGTAATTTGGCAATGACGAATATTTGGATACTTCATTTTGTCAACCAGCAATAATTATTAGTTCAACACGATATCGCACGTATACCAATTTGAACATAGAAATCCTAATTAATATAGTTGTATTCAAATGAACGGTTCCATTTTGATTTGCATTTGCATATACCATAAATGCATCAAATTCGTTTGTGTTGACGAAATACTTTATTTAATTAAAAATATATATTGCGTAACAAATAGCATTGATCTCTGATACTGCGAACGATTCTGCAATAAATTCGTGTGTCTTCTTAGTAAAAAAAATAAAAAAAAAAACAAAAAAAAATAAAAAAACACGTAAACATTAGAATTAATTCATAATTTTGTAATAATTAATGTGTAAATAAATGGTTTGAATATAATTACAAGCATCGATCTCTGTGATCTCAAATATTATACATAATATAAAATACGCGGGAAAAACCTTTTTAAAATTTTTATATAAATCGTTTATTTAAGATTATTTATTTATAAACCGAAATACAAATAAATTATTGCGTATATTATAATTGTTCATTATTCAAAATATCCTTAGACGATAATTTCAAACACGAGATAGAAATAAAGTGCAGACAAAATTTTGCGTTGTTTCATTATCTGATTTGTTTATCCCGCACAAAGGGAAAGCTTAAATTTTCTATTATAATTAAAAGCGATTACTAAAAATCTCGTTCAAATTGTGAGGTTACGTTGTCAAGAAGATTTAAAATTTAATTTATTCTGTATTGTAATTGCACTTTGTATTTCAACGTTGTCACCCTGCCTTTTGTATTAGAGAAAAATTGGCTCCCACTTCTGAACATATAGCCTTTATGTATTCAAAACTAATTTAATGAATTGTCCTATATTTAAATAAAATAAAATATAAACAAATTTAAGTTAAGGTCAAATATTGTTTACTTTTGAAAGAAGATGCAGTTGTACGTAGTCGGAAGGAAACCTTTCTTGTTTACATTTATTAAAACATTCGACCTTTAAATAAAAACAACTTAACCTTCAATAAAAATATATTATGAAAACATTAAATATGGCATTTGAAAAGATTTTTTTCATTTTGAAGCACTTCTTATAATATCAAATTCATATGAAACGTTGTAAAACTATAACATTAACATTTTTTAAGAATTATTGGTTTAATATAGTTCCATTTGTTGCTTAATAGATTAAATTACAAATGTTTAGTACGAAATTAAAAAAAATTAAAAAATCAAAAAAAGTTTACCTTTCAATTACACAAAAATAATTGTGTATTTTATTTTTAAGTTTATCG
>JABFQC010001242.1:0-20318 GCA_022817085.1 Psilanteris sp. ZL-2020 | reverse complement strand
GACAATGCCATTCAGATATGTGTGTCCTTTTTCAATAAAAAATTTTGTTACTTTTCGAGTGGTATCCTACTTGATTAATTAGTTATTACGGCTATTAAACTTAATTTGAATATTTTTAATTCACGTAAATATGTTGTGAATCGCGCACACAAAATCCTACTTTTTTTCCTTTTGTTAATAATAATAAAATAATACTATTTTGAACATTTTTTGGATTTCTTAATAAAATAAATAAACAAGAAAAATTAAAAATAATATAAAATATATTGAGATGAAAAAATTAATATAAACAAATTTTTGTTACGGAGTTTTATTAATTTTTGAAATCTCGGTATTATACATGCAATTTCCTAAGTTTATATTATAAATTGTTGACATTGTTTTTTTCGGTGAATTTTGCATAAAAATAACAATTTCAATAATTACAATAAATAGCGTACTATTCTTTTTGTTAATATTCCAAACTGTTTACAAACATTTTACATTATTACAGATATTCCTCATAATCCCAAAGCATGAATACAAATCCTTCAACAATTTCCCATGAAATGTTCAACGTAAACCTATAATACTGCTATACAATTTCCATAACAATTCGTGTAAAATTGTAGCAATTTTCTTATCACGCTTTATTAAACAAATCTATGATGCTTGATAAATAAAACAAATAAAAAATTCTATGAAAACCATACAGTGATTGTCTTTCTGAATATGCGATAAAAATTAAATTAAAATATATATAAAGTATTATTAAATATCACAAATTATATTCGTATTAAAATATTAGTAATTTCTCGAAGAAGTTATACGGTACTATTTCAAATTAAATTTCTATTATTAATGTTAACAAATATTGAACTAAATAATTATACATTTAATTACTATTAATCATTAAATATTAACACTTAAATATTGAATACTTACCTAGCATTGTAATATGTACATATATTTTAAACTGTATTAAAAAAGTTATTACTTACCTAGTTATTTCTCAACAATGATTCCCAACACCAAAACAATCGTTACATATATTTCCTAGAATTCGCAACTTAAATGGAAATTAGTAGAATTAAGGAAACTAATTCAAGTAAGCGTATCTGACATTGAAAAAATAACGTCGCTTTTAATTAATACAATGCGTCGTTCATGTGAAATTATTATCGGTTGATTTTTATCGGGTCTCGTTATCGCATAATTTTTCAGATAATTCAATACATACCGTAGTTTCATCCAATAGTTGTAAAAACGACACCATATTGTAACGATATGAAACTTTCACGCAGCTCTTGCTATACGTCGGTACCGTTTTAACCAACGCATTAGAGCAAGATAAAGCGAGATTTTAAAATCAATTATCTGTGAATGGTTAAGATACAAAACTTTGATAAAATTCTCGAGATAATGTTTTGACACAACTGAAACACCAACTGAGTTCTAACCAATCGCAGTGTTACTTTCTAAAAACTGTTGAACCTTTCTTTTGAGAGATGAGCAACATTAAGTTTGTTTCAAAATGCCGCCATTGTTGAATATTAATATCGACATTCGAAACGACGGTTACAGAGTTACAAAAAAAAGTTGTAATCGTTAAAGATAGAAAATCCGTCCAAGAAATTGTTGAAACTGAAACACAATATTCGTCAGACATTGGAGTAAACTTTGATACGCTATAACGGATCAAGTATTAAGACAGATAATTTGCGCCAAAGTTTGCCATGAAATGCGTTACGTGTATGGAGGAAATGCGTTTCCAGTTTGAACGTTTGAAATATTATACCGCCGTGACTGTAGATGTCACTGAAACTGATCTCAAATCTATCAATAAACAAGGACATTTTAGTATGGAAACAAACATAGATAGCGAATGTAAATACAGAGGACATAAATTTAGGAATCGAAACTCTAAAGGCGATTAGGTTTTCGACGGAGCGAAGACGCGCATGCGTCAAGAGCAACGGCAACGTCGCAGCCAACTGTTCGTCGCGGACTTAAATCGCTGACGATAGTGACAACGTCGAAGCATCTTTAAATAATGTTGTATTTAGGCATAATTGTTATTTAAATACGATAAATTATAATATTTACCATTTTTTGTACCGTTTATTGTTTGTACCAAAATCAGGTCAATGTCCTTGTACTTATCAGGTCGATGACCCAAAACATTATAATTTTATTTAATGTTTATATTATTATATTATATATTATTTCTAAGAGTGTAGAGTGTCAAAATAAGCTTTTTATTTCTTATAAGAAAAAAAGTGTCTTTTTCTTTCCAATTCCCAAAAACCAAATATTTGATTTCCTACACTGAAAAAAATAATATTACAAATTTTACCAAACTAGATAATAAAAGGAGGAAAAGTGAGCAAAAATGTAAATAAACATTAGACAATATCATGATATTTACCAATTATTTGGTAATATTTGACATATTTTTAGAATTTTCTGACCGGAATTTGTCATAATATTTAAATTTTTGCCTATTTTTCCTACGTTTATTATTTAGTTCGGTAAAATTTGTAAGATTATTTTTTTCAGTGTATAACACAAAAAATACTGTGTATCTTTCAATGAACACTCGCTTTACTCCCTTGGTTCATAATACAATATTCCATCCATTGTAATCCCTAACAAAAAAAAGTAACTAATTAGATCACGTGTTTTAAACCGCCTAGAATTTATTTCATTTCCTCCCTCGGTGAATAAAGCATTTAATAATTTTCTGCTTTTGCGAAACTAAAAACAAATTTAAAACTTTTTCTATACTAGAATTATTGAAGTCAGAGTTCTTGAAAAAATGTGTTACTATACAACGGGGAGTAAACCATCAGTTTTCCGCACTGCGCAACACATCGACTTTGTTCGCTACAATGACCGCTATCTCTTTCTACTGAATAAATTACTTACACCGAGGTGAATGACGCGTAAAATTTCTACGTTTTCTCGAAATAAAACGTCGCGGACAATAATCGAAAGTTCATGTCTTTCGTTTCTACACATGCGATTAGCAAATCGCACATCATGACTGGGAATGTGAATGACGATGAAGCGAAATGGCGAACGTAGGAGGCGGGTATAAATATCGACGTTTCATTGGACAGAGGGTTATTTTAAAAATTCGTCGGTTATGTTTAAAAAAAAAGCGCGACTTTAATTTTATTCTCCGTTAAAACAATCGCGCGAGTTTCCGGGATTTCATGTTTGCGCAACATAAACATTTCTTGCATTATTAAGCGACATCTATCGATTATTAATAAGAAACAAAATATTCATGAACATTTATCTGAAATAATGATATTTCGACATGTTTCAGCATGATTAGAAAATTTTAAATGAGATTATGTAATTACCTCTATATATATACATATAAATATATATATGTATGTGTGTTTGTGTGTATAGATATATATATATATATATATATATTTATATATTTGTTTAAATTATAATTAGGTGATTCTCGCGGCTATCCAATAATTAGATTAAAAGAATTAGGTGTATAATTAGTAAATAAACGAACAATCGAATAATGTTAATAGTATAATTGTTTGTGTATATTCATTAAGGTCACGCAATACGTTAATATTAATTTATTTGTTATCAACATTACAATGATTAAAGGATATAAGAGTGAAAAAAGTTTGATCTTTTCAAACAGTCGATTATTATCTGTCAACGGAGATCCTACAGAAATGCTGCTTTTCAACGTGCATTCAACGTCGAATTCGCATGGATCGACCGAACGCGTACGTACAAATCAAATTAATTTCACACATTTTATCGAAGCTAATCTGAATGCGTTTAAAGGCATTATAAATAGACACGCTAATTTATACAAATTAAGCTGTTGAAAGTTGCATCAGACACACATTATGTCAATCAGTTTTTTGACTTTATACCGTCGCGTTTAATTATACAATTTTTTCCTGAAAAATAATTCGCATCCCAACGAGAGCCATTTATATAACAATTCGTTATTTTTATGCGCGCATTAAACAAAACAAACAATCCAGGACGCTGTCATTAATGCGGGCTGCAAGATTTAAAATTGCAGACAAAAACTCGATTCATTTTATCTATCAAATTTTTTGTTTCCTTTTAAAGGAGTAAGAAAAAAAAGAAAAAAAAAACACGAAAGAAAAAGATCACGCGAAATTTCACTGAGCAAAAACGTTCCTGCGATTTGAAATCCGAAATTACACTCATTATCGAAATCGTTCGGTTTTGGTCACGTGTGCGTAATATACAGTTACGTAAAAATGCGCGATGCATCGCAACATAACTCGACCCGCATTATTGAAATTCAAAACCGAAATAGTGTTAAACCGTTTTCAATGTTTATACTCGGTTTCAGCGAATTGTTGCCGCGACCTTTTTGTTGTTTCGTTTGTTTACATCGTTATTCCGGCTAATCCGTTTTCAATGTATAACATCGTTCGACTGCATTGTGTGTTAAATAATATTCAACTATTGGATTATCCGAATGTTTCGATAACACAAAATCCGATTAGTTAACATTCATTTGTTATTAAGCAACAACAATGACCAACAGCTCGATCCAAGAATGACTCCGAGTTTAATACTACTATTGTTATTATGATTATGATTAATTTCCCGAATTTACTATTATCACCGTGTAATTGCGCATGCTTAAATTACTGTTAACCATTGTCATCATTCGAACGATCAACGCAATAACAATAAAAAAAAACCAAACAATTTACCGTCGTAAATTAATTTATCGTTGCTACGTAACGAAACGCGTGTTCTCGCAAGAACGACTTCGCTTATCGAAACGTCAAAAAAGCCGTCGGCGCGTGGAAAGTCGAAGTCGCGAAAACGCATTTCTGCGGGCGCAAACGTCTCGTCGAAACAACCGAGTTCCATAATTCGTTACCCGAGCCGCGGTTTCCCGTAAGAAGCGCGTCGCACGGCAGTCCGAAACTGCACCGAACGGACGCACGAAAGACCGAAAGAAAGAAAAAGTATCGAAAGCATGCCAAAAAGTCGGGCGCAAAAAAAATTGAGCCGCGCGATGAAAAGAAAACGGGGGAGGGGGAAAAGGAAAACCGCGCGCCAACGTTGGAAGCGTCGCGTCGGCACAAACTCCCCCCACCAGCGGCGGCTACCAACGCGCTCGGACAACTTCGTGTAACGCGCGCAAGCTTCGAACTTGGTCGTGCTCTTTGGGAAAAGAGGCTCCACGGAGCGCGCGACTGGTTCAGTTGAGATCAGACTTCGACTCCCGTTCGACTCGGCCGCCGTCCCGGGGTATTATTGAGTTCGTTCCAAAGCGTTTGTCCGCGAGTGAAAAGCATAGCATGTGCCCACAAGTTCGCCGTCGCATACACGTCTATCTGCCGCACCACCAGCCTTACAGCAAGCTCGTGTCTTACGGTTATCGTTAACCCCCCGCGTAATTCACCCACGTGACTCGAATCCACCCTCGCCGACTGTCAACCGACGTAGCGCCACGAAAGCCGAAAGGTAACCCGCATCAAACGCAACGCAACGCCGGTGTTTACGTTTGACGACGAGACGAAGGTCAAACGACAATGACAACCATAACAACAAAATCGAACGGACATTGTAACCGACGGATTCTTCCTCTTTTCAGCATCGTTTGCCGAAGTCGAACGCACGTTTCTTAAGCTCATCGGTCAATGACCAGCTAACAACAACAACAACAACAGAACCATCCAATTTCGAGGACAAGGTGAAGCAACTGAGGTTCAAAATGATCCGATTTGAGCCACGAGAGATCATCCCCCAAGAAGAGTACCCGAACCGGAACCACATCGTGACTCTGTCGCCGCCGATCCGGTTCGACTACGAGTCGATGTTGAGTACATACGAGATGCCGGTCGTGAATCTGCAACGCACGGGTACGTAGTGGACGAGTCCGATTGTTATTGCAGGCGGCGGTGCTTATGCGCACGTTCAAAAATAGCGCGCGCCCCCGAGCGCGCCAACTTTGAACGAGGCCGGCGGCGAAAGTGCGCGGGTTCGCCGGTGGTCTTTGTCCGCACGGAGCGGAATTCGGCGACGCCGTCGAAGCGACGGGCGTCGCGTCCTACGTATTTCGGTACTTTCTAAAATATGGGGAAAAAAATTAAAAAAAGGGGGGAGAAAGAAGAGGACGAGAAGGAAAGTCGGGTGTTGTCACGTGATTGATACACTGCTCGGGTCCGGGTGAACATTTGAATGTCATTTGAAAGATCGAAAAGGGTCTCGGGATTTGAAAATACCTTGGGACGTGATGCGCTCGGGGTCACGTAGGTCCTCGCTTTGACACGACCCGGAATCGTAAACAAATCGGCATTTGGGATTGTTTTGGTCTTTACAACGACGAAGCAAGGTCATTTTTTATAATTGTATTTTGTATAACAATCATTTAGTCGGAATCCGGTATTTGGAAAATTATTTCGGGAATGCGATTTACATTCTGTCTCTTTCTGTTGCATCTCCAGAATACAACATAAAAGTGTAACATATGTTTGTAATGGTGCATCCTTTTTTTCTGCCTCGCTCCGGGTCCGTCCGCATTGTCACAACAACGATGCAAACCAATTTCTCGTGCGCGGCGTTCCACTCGAATTTATTGATCGATTAACACGATTGGACTTATCATTTATTGGCGTTCGATTATTCAACTTTTTAAGCGCGCGGCACAGTTTTGACCTTTCAAAAACGTTGCATGTAATGGCCTGATTAAATAAAGTTGAAGTTCACAGTGGCTCTTTTTTTTTTCTTTCATTTTTTTCATCGAATAAATTTGCATTAATAACTCGGTTCAACCGATGAAACGCGTGCAAAGCGAAAGATCGTCGTTGAACCTTGTTACGCGTTATCAATTTTTCCGTCGATAGGAAAATAAACTTTCTTGATCTTTAAAGTAAACATTACGACACGGTCTCGATGGGGTTCCCGCTCGTCGTCGATTAGACTATCGTTTACAAAGAATCACCGCGAAAATTACTTAGAAAAAGCGAAAAAAAAGAAAAAAACAATAAAATAATACAGCATAATTGATTCCGCGAAATTTTATTTCCTCGAATGACCTTAGATAGGTGCCACGGTTGTTTATTGAACGATATTGTTGCGCCCGCATGTTCCGCGAATTCGATCGTCTTAGTAAATAAACATTACGCATTTTGCCTGTAACATAACAGACATTACGAATTTTGTTCGAACGTAACTTCCATTGAGAAACTTCGAACCGATAGTATGCTCGTTGATATCGCTATCCAAGGCTTAATCGTTGAACGAAAGGAAAAAAAAAACACGCGTTTTGCGAACACAAATTCAAACGAAATCGTACTTCGAATAATCACGTAGTCTATTTAAAACTGCAACGAAGTATTTCGTAAACATAAACACACCGTGTTGACACTAATGACTACGAAAACCGACGTCTGATTCGTTTTAAATCGACGATGGCTGACCGAAATCTGTGTCGATTGTTCATTCGCGATAACGACGTCGGTCTCTCGAATCATTTCGCGATTCTGCGCACTCGGTCGAATTTCGCCGTTGAATTAACTCAACGATTAATCAAACATCGGGCGAATACGAAAACGCTTCGTGGAATCGTAGTTTCTTTTTCGGTTTCAACAATTTCCGTTCGATCGACTCTCGGTCCGATCTTTCGGAATGGATCGCGGCGCCGTTGAGATCGAAAACGGGAAAATATGGAAAGAAAGTAGAAAAAGGAGAAGAAAAGTAAGAATTTGGTCGGATCACGGGCGTTGATGTATGTTCACACGGACGGATGTTGCGGATGAGTTTTAGGAACGCCCGCGGTCGCCTGGCAACGAATGCGATACGAGGTCAGGCGCCTAGTCTCCGGGCCCGACGTCGGTTGAGGTCAGAGCCCCTCTCACAAAGGGCCCCTCTCCCCTCCCGTCGCCGGCGGCGCACCCTTTGCTATCTACAGGGTGTCTCGCCCAAAGTGGTGACACCTGCCGCGCGTCTATAAAAAGGAGTCTGGAGCGTTCAACTCGAGCGTCTCCCCCCTCCCCTTAGCGCGCGCCCCCTCCCCGCCATCCGATCCCTTTAGGTTCCGTCTCGTCCTGGAACTTGCATTAACTATGCCCTGCTTGTCCAAGGTCTAGAACCAAACGCCATTTTCGTACCTTTGCACGTCATGCGAGAAACATATGATTTTTGCGAAATCCACTCGCGTCGATCGTTTTTTGCGCCGTCTCGTCTCACGAGCGCCTATACAACCAGTCTCGAAATATCGCACTCGAAAGATACGCTCGTTTATCGTGAGAACGACATTTTTCGTTGCGTCTTTTTGTCTACAATTTTTTATGTTTTATTTTTCCTTCACTCGATCGCTGTTCTTTGTTTACGAAAGTGTTTTTTAGATCTCGTCGTCTTTGTTTACGCCTTTCCGATCGCATTTTCCTTTCCGCTAATTTCGCACGATACGGATAGTTCTCGGAATGTGGGTCGTGAATTGTAAAATTTAAGGGTAAAGTTGTTATTGTTTTTTTATTTTGTTTTTCGTTGTTGGAAAATTGCGTAAATATTTTTTTCCTATTATTTTTTTACTCGTTCTCTTCGTTAAAAATACATTCGTGCGCAAATAACGCGATCACATTTTCGTGTTGCGCGGATCGTCGCTGGTAAAGGTCTCGTTCCCATTCGGACGCGCGTTTATTGTCAACGTAAATAGTGCGGCGTCGTGTTGCGCCATAATCAATCACGAAACGCACTTATCGCGTCGAAACGGGCGCAACGTTCGAGGACAGTTGAAGCATATCCCGTGCGAGCCGTCTCGCAGGAAATAAAGCGACGGTTGAAATTCGCAAACATTCGGCACATCGCGTTTTACATAACGCGGGTCATAAATTTTCATAACCGCGTCTCGTATAAAAAGAACTTATCAGCGCTCTACGAATTTCTGACGAGCACAAATCTTTTTATCTCTTTGCCAACGAACGATTATTAGTCGCGCATTCCGTTTTTTTTCTCCCTCGATTCGTTGCATAACGAATTCGAAGTCGAACAATTTTGCAGTTTTTTTGCGGATTTTTAATTAAGTCGAACGCAAATTAAGTGTAAAAAAGCGTAAAAAAATGTGACATAAAAGCCGCGCATTAATCGGTATCGAACAATGTTTGATAAAAACCGAAAGCAAGGATACGTAGTTTAAAGAAAAGAAATGATAAAAGGTGCAAAGTAAACAATAAACGCGCGAAACGAAGGAAAAGAAAACGAAAGAGGTCAAATTTGATTGTAAACAATGAATGGCGATCGACCCTTGAGGACAACGCGAACGTAAACAATAACAAACAGCGTCTTAATAAACGCACGCAAAAAGTAAACAAAAGAACGACGAGTCGAAAACAAAGAGCGCCGATCGCGTTTTATCCGTAACTTTTATTTACCGCCAAGAGAGGGATAGAGAGACAGACAAAGCGAGAAAGAGAAAAGATGCCATTTGTGTGTCTCAAAACCAGCGTTTGACGATGTCAAGTGAAGCGCAACAACGTTCATTTCCGTTAGTCGCTTGTTTATTCAATGATCGAACAATTAATCGGTCAATCAAATGGTCGATGCTGCTATTCGTCTTCCGCCGCGTAAAAAATTGTTTCAATTAATAGAAGCGCGCGAGAGTCATAACCTTCGAGCATGTACATTTCATTAACCACCTTTTTCTATCTCTCTATCTCTCTCGCTCTCGAGTACGAAGCGCGTCGTGGCGGCAGGCACGCCGAGCGGAATATTGCGGCGATCGAACTGTGCATAATAAGGCAATAATTGCACAAAGCGAGAGAAAGTTATTGGAAAAACGCCGACTCTTATTGTGATGTGCCATTTAAACATATTGCGCTGTTACGTGTTTACGTTTTGAATGTATCAGTTTTCTCCGTGGCAAGAAAGTGATGCATTACTGACCGCTGCGAGGGATCCCATCAATTGCCGTTAAACAAACGAACCGTAAAAGTCACGCGAATAAACAAAACAAGTCCTACAATGTCGAGAACCGTGAAAGTCAAACAGATAAACAAACGAGTTCGAAATGAAGTTTGTCAAAGTCAAATAAGTGTTAATTTGTTGTTTGTTTATGTTATTGTTCGATATGTGGGCATGTACAAGTATAATAAATGAAACGGATTAAATGTTTGTTATGAAAAGGGTATGTTACTTGCGATCCGAGAATCGTCAAAGTCAAATAAATAAACAAACAAATGGACAACGTAGGGGACCGGTCAATGTCAAACAAACAAACACAATTTAAAAATCGCGGTATGACTGACGTACTTCTCGTGGATACACCGACCTGGCGCGCGAAACGTCATGATAACACTGAGTCACCGTGACGGTCGTTTGCCGGCACTATTCAGGCATGAAGTGCCGGCAATTATTAAACAGCTCGCGCAGTCGCGCTTTTTCGCATTTCTTTTCGAATCGCTGCGCGTCCCAGTTAATAATAATAAAAGTCACTTCGGTGACGCAACAATCGCTATTCGATTCTGCTATATTTGAAGCAAGATATAAACACACATGCAACGTCCCTCGTCGCGATGCATTGTCATTGAGCGCGAAACGAAGTCGCGCTCGTGAGATCAGGCCGCGTCACGCGCCGCGCGAGACCGAACACGCCGACGCAGCCGATTGAACTTTTGTCGCGCCCGACGCGATGGAGTACGCGGGCGCGAAATCGCCGAATAATCTGACCGGCGCGGACCCCCCGGCTTTTGTTCCCGCCAACGAAACGCTTTTCGCAACACAGCGTCGCGCGCGCATGCTCGAACCTTGCATAATTATTGCGCAAACATTAGCACATAAAAGATCGCGAATATTGCAATGAAAATTATAGTTTTAAATTATCAATACCTGCAATTAATGTCGTGGATTGTTTAAATCATTATTTTCTACACTTTTACCATTGCCGTAAAAATGCGCGCCTCGTAATTGTTTAAAATCCGGTTGTACAAAAATGTTGGATTTTTATGCGTCGCGGAATGTGAATATATACATAGATATATCTATGTAGTCACATTGTATTCAAAAGATTGTTAAGTGAAGCTCATGATTGTTTACATTTGTATGGTAGATGCGTAATCAAAACAAAACAAGAACGACCTTGTGGTTATAAACTATTTCACTTTTTTATGTTTACATTTTGAAGGTCCATTGTATAGAACCAAAACATACGATTTTCGAGTTGAAGATACTATTTTTACAATGCGTAAGCAGGCGTGTTTAAAGAATTGAAAACAAAAAGTTATCGCGAACTACCGCAATTCTGGTGTTTTCGTTTTAAAAACTAAACCAAGCAATTTAGCATTTAATGGCGCACGCGTAATTCGTTTTTTGTTATTTTCTGGACAGATTAAATCATTTGTTAACATCATTAACATTTGTATTACATTCATATAAATTAAATTGTATATTTGTTTCGCTTGTCGTACAAACAAATTAATTTGTTTAACAATTAATAACAAATATCGATTATGTCATTCGAAACGCCGGTGCCCTGGATAAGGCACAGTTTGTTATTGTTTAGAATTCACGCTGTAGATTGTCGCACGCATTGGATTGTGCGATGTTTCGACAAGTGAAATACCGCAACAAAACGGAATACACGCAAACAAAAAAGGAAACAAAAATAATCCATTGAATAATTTTGTATCTGTTAATTTCGTTTGGTTTTCGTAATTTGAAATCGCAGTGATTGTTGTTGTTATTATTAGTTTTCGTAATGTAACAAATTCAATGACAATAAATAGCTTTATATAAATATATTATATATTTATATTCATAATATCTATTGCTTGCCTGTTTCTAATGTGTAGAATCATTTAAAGTAGATTAAAAATGATGTTAAATGTTTGTAAAACTATTAACCAATATCAAACATTAATCACTGCTTCACGTACGTTATTTTCCATTTCGTGTGCTGGGCATTTTCAGATACATCGTTTCACCGAAGATTTTAATAATTAAAAACATTACAAAAGCATATGACTTCGTAAAGTAAACAAACGACGAATGACCTCATCGTAGTTTATGTTTTGCTTTTAATATTCGGCGTCCTTTTCTGTTTATTATTAATATTTCGAAACGTTACACATTTTTCGAATGGAAATGCCTTTTCCAAGAAACCGAAATACATAATGGGTTCAAAAAAAAGTCATTAAGTTCGAAGATTCGTTATTGAATATTACGAAATGTCGCTATTATTAAGAAAACATTTCGAAAAAGAAAAGTTAGGCAAACAATTTCGTAGACTCGCGCGGCATTGGCAATTATGCGAGATTAGGATTCAGCAGAGCTTGCTAAATGTTATCTAATTCTTTCGTAAATCTTAAAATTAAATCCAAAACTTTTAGTACATTATCATACTTGATATATATAAGTGTCGTTCGATGTCATTTGAATGTTATTCGACGAAATCTTGACGTGTTTCGACGATTATAGAAATTACGTTTTTAAGCGAATTACCCCCTGATTCTATTTACAAATACAAATCACAACATTACAACGATAATAGTTTTGTCATTTCGTATATATATTTTACATCAATCGTAAAATATCTATTCTATCCCTAGGGCATAAACTAAATTGCAAAGCTGTAAAGAATTCAAGCAATGTTTTGTTCAAAAATTATTTCCGTGTACTTGCATTAAGTAAACATTCAACCGTCGTTTATCGCCCTAGTTCCGAAAGAGAAAAAAATTATTCTCCTATAATTCTTGATTATAATTCTAGCACACTCTTTCATAAAGCCTCACTCTATTCTATAAATTTTGAAAATTAAAAATGTTTTTTTCCCCGAGGGAGAAAAATGCGACATTTTTCCCCATTCGAAAATACTGTCATCATTTTCTCAATGCATTTTTCAATCTCCGACTAGCGTTTTTGTTTACACAAATTTTCGTTTTACTTCTCTCTTTCTTTCTCTTTGCGTTTTAACATTATTTTTCACTTCAGCTAAGAAACGTTCGTAAAAACGAGATAATTGCATCGGCGCGCGCGCACGCTCGATCCCGCCGCCTCGTGTTCGTACTTTTATCGTGACTGATTTCCATCAGAAAAACAGTAGCAGCGATGCGTTTTCCGTGACGGCTTAAGCGAATCCGAAGTTTATTTGTTATCTCGGTTGCGATTCAGCGTTGCATAACTGCGCAAGATCGCGCGCGAAACCGAGACAATTCACCGAAGGGGTTGGCGGCGCTGCATTTAAACGGCACATGTCATGGATATTTAGAACAATTTATCTCGGACTCGGTTACTTCCTACGCCGATTTGACACGTTTACGTAAACAGTGAGCTCAAGTCGTGACCGCAGACCAGACGTGCGTTATCACGTGTCGCGTTTTTCTTTTTTCTTTCTTCTTTCGTTTTGTTTCCTTCCATTCATGTTTAACGTTTCATTAAGACTGATAAGTGTCGCGACATAAGATGTGGGAGGGGGGGAATTAATTATAAAAATATCAAAATACGAAACAGACCAAATTCATACGATATATAAAACAAATATAATAGATATGAAATAAACAAATATAAAAACAAAACACGGATTATATAATAAAATCAATAATAATAATATCCAACTGTTAAATGTAAACAAATAACAAACAACGAATGAAACAAAAATGATAAGTAATAAATGAAAACAATGACAAATTAAAAAAGGACAAATTAATGCGCGAAGAAACGTAAACAAAACAAAAACAAATCGAGCGTCTTTTTGTCCAACAATCAATCAACGTCTGACGGTTTGAAAGTTTCGTTTCTGCCGTCGTGTCGCGGCTTCTGCAGCTTGTGTAAATAAAATAAAATAAAAAAAAAAAAAAAACGTCGCCGTATATTTCTTCCCTCCCGATATATATCACGTTTATCTGCGTACGATTGCATTACACAACACAACAAATAATCAGTGTTTTGTTCTGTTTGTTTTACTTCAATTGCCAACATTATCAGATTTCACATCGAACTCCGGAGAAGCAATTGAATCCATTTAATTGTTTATATCTTATGCGTGAGGTCTGCGGGCTTAAGAATGAGAAACAACGGTTATGCCTCGCGACAATCAGTGTTATCGGAACCAAACTCTTTTGTTTCGAATTGATTCCTTCTTTTTGACATACACTATTCGATAACGAACTTTGTAGATTTAGTTTCATTGATTTTGCAAACGAAGAGTGCATAAAGTCGCACCTTTCGCCCGGTGCGCTGAGATAATAAAGTTTGACCTTCAAAATGCTTTTCTGTTTTTCAAAACATTGTTTTTATTTCTATTTTTTATTTACATATTTTTTTCCTTTTATTCTATCATTTAGTTATTCATTTCTTTATTTATATTTATTATATGCCTATATTTGTTTTTTTATTTACATAATTATTTACTTATCAATTATTTATTGTATTGCGGTAACAGATACGACAGGTATGTGAGCGTGTAATTTCATAATATGTTATTAAATTTTTCTTACTTTTTCAAATATATATATATATATTTTATTCTCCCTGGTGAATAACGAATGAGATAATGAGATCCACATACAGTTATTTTTACGCAAATATCGATGACAGACGACCGAGTTTGATTCGTGTCTAATTCGATAAATTGCTGATAAATTATGAGAAACGTCATCCGGCTCCTTTTTTGCGACTGATCTTCTTAAAGCCAATTCGAGTTGAAAAATATAAACCGTTGATTATGCGCGAATGAGTAATCGCACGTTTTATCGAATGCAATAAAATTAATCACGAAATGAAACGTTATCAATTTCGCATGGTCATGCGTGGATTCGCACTGGGACATTTAAGTTTATATGGAACACTTTCTTTATTTGTCGATCGGCACAATAAATGTGGTTTGTCTTGCTCGCCTAAGCAAATTGCTTTAGACTTCAGTTCGCGAAGAGCGAACGGTAAAACGGCGTGTTTTGTATATATTTTGCTACAAAATCGGTTCATTCCCATTTCATTTCGTTGAATATTTTAATTGTTTCTTCTACTTCGTGATTGAATTAGAATAAATAAATAACACTCGAAACGCATAAAAACAAACGCAACAATTCGAAACCGAAATAGGTAAAGCTAATATGACCTTGTATCGAAACATTATTTACATTGTCTGTTTACACCTCCGATGACCTTTTCGATATTATTCAAAACAAAGTGTTTTGTTTTTGATGCCAAAAGTATTTTCAGTTCGAAGATGCATCATTTTTGGGATTCCAAAGAAGAAAATCGTGATTCGCGACGAAAGTGGAAACCCACGATCGCCGTCGTCGTTTCGAAACCAGATGAACACTGACGAAGTTGAAAAAAAATCGTGAACAATAATATGCGATAAGATAAATGCAGGATAAGATTACTTTAAATAAAAGACTGAATTCTTATAACATTTGTGTTGCGCGGTTTTTTTTTTCGGCGCATTCAGAAAAATGTTTTAAACGCGCAACATGCAACAATCGAAAGGTCGCGTTTGTTTTGTTTATGTTGCGAGTCAATGCATGATCCCGTATCCTTTTTAAATCAACCATTCGCGGTAATGAAATTCCAAACCAAACAATCAGGTTCAATAACTCGAATCGCAATTCGATCGCACGATGTCATCCTTTCAGGATCAATGTCATCGTCTACTGTTTTGTTTTTGTTCCTATTTTTTCCACGGATTTCTTTAAAACATCGACTAATCCGCGTTAATACCGTCGAAAGACCGAAACGAAAAAAAAATAATAAAAACGTGAAATTCGTCGCACGGAATAAAAAAAAAGATTATCATCACTATTTGGTTTATCGCGCGCGTCGAACGATTCCTTGTCGCGCTTCTAAGGTCAAGACGGAGCGTCGTCGAATAAAAATCGCGCGCGTTCCGGTGGATACGTGCGCACTTTGTCAATGCTAAATATCGTTATGCGGTCCTTGGGCGTGCCGGCGCGCGCGACTTCCTGCTCCGACGAAAGGACCATTGGAATTCCGCAAGTTTGCCGCGGACATGCGGGCAGTTTATCAATTACCGTTACGCCGACGAGCGCGGCGCGAAACACCCGAACCGACGGGTATTTGCGCGAACAAGCATGTGCCGAATTCGCGCACGCTCGTTTGTCCCGGGCATGCGCACTCTGACGCACTCAACCGTCGATTGTTGGACTTGCGTTGACTGGTGTTTATAAACACATTTGATCTTGACGGTACGTTTGCCGGTCAAAACTAAGCTCGGTTATTGTCGAAACGTAAATAAACAAATTGAAAGTCAAATAAAATGTCGCTATCGAACGGTCTGTTTTTGTTATTATGTTTTGTTTACGATATTTCGAATTCCTGTTAGTTTCGGATTTTTATTTGATGCCACGTCGGCAGCGTCAGTTTATTACGATCGCGGTTTTGTTTATTGTTCGCGGTTGACGACACTAGGCGTTGGCCACGTTTATTTGAGAATTTGTATTTATTTGTACGACCTCATTCGCCGCGCGCAATAGTACGCGCAATCTCGCAAGAAAAACGAGAAACGAACGTACGAGTGTTCTGCGTTCTGCGTGTAGGTTGACACAGGAAGTGATTATTTTTTGTTTATAGTTTCACTCGGTGTGGATGCATGTAGGGCCAGACTCGCATTTAAATGCCGCGCATGCGCGCCGCACTTACGCGATTATCATGAAAGCCACGGCACTGGCAATGCCGGATTCGATTATATATTTAATTAATCGGCTCGTTGATGTATAGAATAATGATTTTTGAACTGCAAATGGTCAAGCATTGCTGGAGAGAATTGTTTGTTTTTATTTACTTTTCGGAGGTTAAACAATTAGATTGGTTTTTAAGATTCAACGACAAAGAACGTTCGTTTTGTAATTTTTGTTTTTATTTTATATTCACATGTGTGCTTATATATGGTTAGTTATTTATATCCGACTAAGATTGTATTAAAGCTAGTAAACACCCACAAGTACGTTTATGTCGCAAATTTATGTAAGTTGTAATCGGTTTAGAAAACGCGTAAAGCTTTCTGAAATCGGCACAACTGAGATCTTGTCACGCATAGTCTGATTCGACGCAACTTATATCCGGGTAACCCACGAATTATTGCATACATCGCGGACTTTTTCACAAACGACAACGGAGCGTCAATTTTGGTTTATTCATCGTGGCGAAAAACGCGCGTAATTCCGTATTTTTTCAGAATTGACCATTTTCAAAGACAAATGTCAAATAATCAAAACAAAACAATAACTATTTATTTATATTTTTAACTGATTTGTCCATTTCATTGAAAAATTTAAAGCAGTGCGTATTTAATAACAAAACAAATTATAAACACAAACATGCGAACAATGATGCTATTTGGAGGTCAGTTTTGTTTTCTTTATTCGAATTCACACCGGCGGTTATTTATGATTGTCAACTGAAAACTCCGGAATCTCGATTCAGTTGTTCCATTGCAGCAAAATGCAAGTGTTTTTTTTTCATTTTTTGGCTTGTTTATTTTTATTTTTTTTTCTTCGTCGCGAATTAAATTCTTTCGAGAAACACGCAAACTTTAAAAGTATTGCCATTGTGTAACGTCATATCGCGCCGACTTTTTTTCCCGTAAATTCTTATCCTGACATTTATGTTCATTAGTTGTACACTTTTACCACAGTTGTGTATTATTTGTCCTTTTTTATCGTTAATTGCGTGATAATTATTGTTACGCAACTGTATTAGGAAGTACTTCGTGGCACTGCGCGACCCTGAAAAGCGCGCAATTCTGGGATGAGCCAGTTTTGTTATAATTTTGTTATAAATAACGCGCTACAATTATCGAATTGCGACGATTGGAGTTTTTTTTTATTTTCTGTTACTCGTGAACGTGCGTCAGTACGTATTTTTAAAACTAAAATTATTTCAAAAAAGTACGTTAACAACTGCTTCGCCGCGGGCTTCGTGAAACGATTCTGCGCGCAAAATACAAAGTCAAGCGGAGTTGTGCTCGTCTGATTCTCGGATCGGTGCTCGCTCAAAGTGGATTACCACAATTTTTTTATCGATATTTTCTTATCGTTATCATTTTATTGTACTAACAGCAAAATTAACGGTCGTTTTCATATCAATGTTTTGCATTTATTTATTCAGTTTTGGTTTCACGATCACGAATTAGTTTTTAAAATTGAATTTGTTGGTTCAACATTGTTCGCTCGCGTGAATCGACCGCACCTGCATTCTATTCAAAATATTGCAAGCGAGGCATCCGACGTGATTTGTGAATTCCTCGATCGTGTTGACAACTCAAACCGAAATTGATTCGAACGTTCAGTCGTTTCGGAAACTCATTCTTCGATTTATTTGTTCCTATAATTCGGGATAATTGCAAAGTACAAAGAAAATGAAAAAAATAAATGAATAATAAAAAGGATAGAAAATAAAAACCATCAGATCATTCGCGTAATCCATCGCGACGACGTAATAAATCGACTGCAATTAATCAGTCGCGATCTTTTTTCGTCGACGATTTGTTGCATCGGAATACACGAAGACTGCTATCAACGCGAAATTAAAGCGCAACTCAATTGTTCCGCTTCGTCGGTACGAATCGGATAGTCAATAAATCGAATTTGCCTTCCGTCTTGATTTTCGAATAGACACCTACCCCCACCCGTCTGATCATACGTCCGCGAGGATCGTATGACATTATCAGAATTTTCATCGATCGAAATCGAATACGATACACGACGATCGATGACCGTAATATCGTCGTTGATAAAAGCTACTTGGAAAGTCGCGTTTTATATTTATTATCATAAATGCAGACTGCGCGGCTGCGGCCGTTACGGGAAATCAAAACAAAAATACCGAATTCCCGGATCGACGCGAAAGCAAAACAAACGCGAGCGCGAGCCACGTTCGTTGTGTTTCGGTCGAAACACGAAACGCGCGTATTCAATCGGGACTCCGGTAATCGCAATGGCGAACTGAAAACTCGTTTTCGTCCGTTAATCATGAATACACAAAGATCGGCCACGAGGAAAGTTCAGCGTCGACGGTTATTAGATAAGTATAACGTTCGAAACTGCGAATTAACGTCGCATTCGCGGAACGCAATCGCGCCGCAAACCGGCGGTTCGATGTGTGAGACCGAGCGCGATCGGTCCGCGTCGCTCTACGCACACGCGCGCTGTTATTACTGGGACCGATTAGTTGTCGCGGGTCGACCCGGGCCGTAAATATAAACGTCGCCGATGATCGCGCGCGAATAATTACTGACGGAAGCGTCGCTTCGCGGGGAACAATTTCTCACGCGGAGCGAATGAATCATGCAATCGCGGTAGAGGGGAAAAGAAAAGAAAAACCGATACGGAAAGTGAATTAAAGAATCTTAACATGCTAATCGTGAGCCGCTTTGTCTCAAGCGATTTGAAAAACGATCATTATCTTGACTCAAGGTGCGCATACGATTATATGATCCGACTTTGAATCCCGCGGCTAGGCGTTTGCAGCGGAGAAAAAATAACGACAATTGTGGCAGTAATGAGTCGCACAAAGAAGCGCAGTTTTTGCGATCGATTAATTGACGAAATGGTTTGGGATGATTTAATGTTTTCGGTGGGGATATAAATACGGGCGGATTGACCTTTGTGTATTGTGTATGTTTATTTTACGGGTTTATTGGATCTTAGACTTTATTTATAAACATAACACGGATGATAATCGTGTTGTAGTGGGAAGGTCATTTAGGCGTTCTTTTTTTTTCTTTTTTGTATTTTAATGGGAAAATTTAAGTTTCGCGCCGGAATTTAACTATAAAATAGTTTTTTTTTCCAATGACTTGATGAATGTAACAGAAGGCAATTTTTTGTTTATTTTTTTTGATTTTTAATTTTTCATTTATAATACAAGATGATACTGATAAGTATTTGAGTTTCTTTTTTTTTGTTTGAAAAAAAAAAAAATTCTATTCAATCTACGGAGATTTTAATATTAAAATTTATGATGATAAAAAAATTTGTTTGAGCCAAAAGGAATTGAAATTTCTAACTTATAGACGCAAATCAGTTTTTTATTATCTAACAATCAAATGGTATATATTACTATTATTGTAAAATGTATGTCGTGTTAAAATCCAGTAATATTCTCTCCGTGAGTTTTAATTTACGAAATAACGTTAAAGGAAAACGAAAATGTCGAATTAAAATTAAAAATGAAGCGAGTTTTTAAGGTGTATCGGATAGTTTTTCATTGAATTTCATGTCAATATTATGATAATGTGTTCGGTAGGCAGCAATTAAACCGTTATAAAGTTATAAAATGGAAGTTGAAAATTCCTAGACCTATGTATATACATATACGTGTATATTACGGTATTATAG
>JABFQC010001241.1:0-20320 GCA_022817085.1 Psilanteris sp. ZL-2020 | reverse complement strand
TTCATGGATTCATTAATTCAATAGTAAATTAATAAACATTATATTTTTGTATAAAGTTATTGTAGAAGTATCTTATATTTATATAACTTTAAATATTATGAATTTAATATTAATTAAAAATCATATTTTAATTCATATTGAAAATGTATGTGCCTTTATTTATTTAAAAAGTAATTTAACTTAGATTATAAATTACTATACGAAACGTGCACGGTTCTGATATTACATGTATATATATATTCATTCATGCATAACTTTGTTCATTTTAATATTTTTATATCTATGTTTTTGTTGTTACATTGTTTTTTATCTATATAATATTTTGTTGTCAATTTAATTATAAAAATGTTTTACTGATATGCGACATGAAAGTAAAATATAACTGTATTATAACTTTTTACAAAATTGTTGATGTAACTTAGAGATATTAATTGTAGTTTTTTAATGTAAATAATTTCAGTTTTTTTATCATATTTTACATTATTCATAGTAAAAAAATTTGACATATTATTCGTCTAGTAAAAGGAATCAAGTTTAAAATTACTACATTACTACAAAATAATAAAAAATACTCATACAAAATCAAAGTTTTACTAATCATATTATTATTGTATTCTTAATTTATACCATAGTCTATAATAATTATTAATTCTTAATATTCTTCAAAATAATTCATATGATATCCTTTTCGTTACTACTATAAAATTATTCCAATTTGTATACAGATAAAACAATTTTGATACTACAAAAAATTTGGGTCATTTTTTCAATTCGCTTCATTTCCTTCTCTGTCACTTTCGTATATAGGAATACCATTTTTCAAATGTTTACTTCATGTATATGTATATATGTATATTTAATGCAATTAATGACAAATGGTGCTAATATTTACAGATTTTTTTCCGAAAATTCTTGATCCTCGATTCGCTTTTATACACAAAGTGTTCTGCAATTGGAAGTGTTATATTGACAAGGGGATGTTGATATTCGTTTACAACTATTTATTATTTTACTTTATATCTTCTCCACACGATCAACGTTGTTGTAGTCTATTTATTTCGTATACTATCTAACTTTATTTTAAAACAATTTCTTTATATTTTAAATTAAGCATTTGATCATTTTCGTGCAAATGATAGGCAATCGTTTAAAAATTGTAGGATACTAACAATAATTTGAAATTGTAAATGAAAAAACATTTTTATATATTATATAAAAAATTATTAGCCGCTATGTAAATTATTACGAGTTTATTGTCATCAAGATACATATAATTATTAATGTTTTAGGTAAAATTATTTTGAGTCTTTTAATAAATATATATAAACACATTTAGAAATTAATTAACGAATTACATCTGCATATTAATTAAAAATAAACATAGACTGACAGTATGAAAGCTTTTACAATGTTGAGCAGTTTTTAGATTTATACAAATCAATACATATCTAATTAAATATATTTTTATTTAGTTTAAAATTATCTTATTTAATAAAAATTGAAATTGTTTTTGATACCGCACAAAGCTAATTTTATTATAGTTATTAAGAAAATTTCAACTTCCTTTTAATAAAAACAGATAAAAGAGTAAAAACAATAAGTTATAATAAGAACAATATAAAATAAGAACTTTGTACATACGAATATCGAGGATTCAAGATGTCAGTAATGTTTTTAACTTGTAGAGGTTTATATATTTTACCCTTTGACTTTTGTTTTCGGTGGTTGTATATGAATATGACTATGCTTACAACTGTGCACCTTCGATTCGATGTAGGCACCGTCATCTCTCATTCATACACATTCTTCCTCGCGTCGTTTCATTTTTCACAACGGTTACTTAATCTAAATAAAATTACATCTCTGTAATGAGAAAGTTCGCTATCGTGTGTAATAGTTAGTTATCGATTTGGCAGTATGGCAATTTTCTTGTCAGTGAGCTGAAAATCTCATTTTATTTTCTTAAAATCTATTATCGCTTACGAATGTTTGGAATTTACGAATCATCGTGTCGAAAATCCCAAACACTGTTTGCAGATTTAGGTTTTTTTCGAAGGTATTCATTTGACTCGAGTTTCGTTAACGGTTGGACGATTTTTATCGACAATCAGAATTATCAATGCTGTTTTGGTTTAAAATCGTCCTAGAAAAACTTGAATTGTTTATTTAAGTTTTTGATTAACTACTAAATTACCTTCCTAATGTTGTAATGTTTGCCGGGTTTCGATTATCTTAAATTAATTACTTAATTACCACCAAAGCGTTCAGTTTAAAGATGTCCAAAAGATTAAATTTAAAATAAGTTATACGAAATATTGCTAAATACGCATTTAGATATGTCCTCACTCGAAACGATTGCGATACATAAGTTATCGTTAATACTTAATTTACAATTTATGATTGTTTATTTAATTTGATAGTTTTCATTTTAAGAAACGATAACTAAAACTTGTACTTTTCGTTTTCTAATCGCAGAAATAGTTAGTCTATTTACGAGACTTAGAATACATCAATTGTACGATGGTGATTGATGATTCTTGGAATGATATATGTTAAATGAAAACTCAGACTTTTATTAAAAATTTGAACTCGATTTGCATCCGAATTCAAATATTCGCGAGGTTATTTTCATTCGGGTAAGCCACTTGTACAGAGCTTAAATTATTTCAATTGGCCAAATGCCGTTGTGAAGTGCGCATAGTTTTTCGAATAATTTGTGAATTCGAAGCACCGCAAATTGAGCGCTTATACTTTTTATACGCGTCGTACTTTCGCACGCTCGGTTATATCTCGGTTTCGCTGTCGATCGCCCCGATCTCTGGTCGGTTCCCTTAACTCCCGAGTTTCTGGTTGTCAGTTGGCATAATGGTCGAATGAGCCCAAATATTCCAAACTAGCGCGATAACAAAATTGATATTGGTCCTGAAAAATAAATTTTATTAGATTTTTATTTAAACAAATTACGGTACACTTAGAATAAATAGATGGAAAGAAATATATTCAACAATAGTTTAGTGTATAATAAGGTTAACTATAAATATGTTTTTAAGTCTTGATCTTGTAATCTTTTTATCAAAGATTTAATGGTATGAAGTAAAGAATGTACATAATTTATATTTTATTATTTGTTACAAATTGTATTTGGTTATGACTACATTTAACGATAAAATTTAAAATTAATTTTACATAAACCTACAAATTACTTTAATGACAATGATAAACAATATTGGAAATGAATAGCTTTATTATGGATTATTATATTATAATTGTAATTCGTTGATTTATTATATTTATCAATGGTGATAGAGGTGATTTATTTATTTATTAATTTAAATTTATTTATGTGTTTATCAAGAAATTTTAATTCTTTTCGTTGCCAATATTTGTGAAATTATTATTCCATTGAATTATTATGGTATGTAATATAACATGAAATAAAAATGATGAAAGATTCATTTTATTTGGGTTTATATTTTTAAATGAAATTATTTAATTAAATAATATGAAAATTGTGTAATAAGAAAATCATAATTAATCTAACTTGTGTATTTATTTAAATATTAACATTTTTTATTAAAC
Source organism: Psilanteris sp. ZL-2020 (assembly GCA_022817085.1). NCBI lineage: Eukaryota > Metazoa > Arthropoda > Insecta > Hymenoptera > Scelionidae > Psilanteris > Psilanteris sp. ZL-2020. The sequence continues at coordinate 16,741 of JABFQC010001241.1, read as the reverse complement.
TTACTTCAGTTTGAACCATGGCAGGTCGTTGCGTGCGCAATATTCGAACAGTTTGGAAGATATCGACCACTCCTTCATATTGCATGCGTTCGAGTACAATGCTGAGAGTGATGAAAACACCTGTTCTACCTACTCCCGCACTGCAATGTACGGTAATTGGTCCATCTTGCCCAAATTGTTCTTTAGTTTTATGAACTTGCCCGATGAAATCAATGAACCCGTCACCAGATTTAGGGACACCCTGTTCAGGCCAGTCAATGAATTGGAACTGCCTTACCGTTCGACTAGCACCATCTCGTGCATCTGTTACCTATTTTCATAATAACAATTACACTTTAATACATTGTTACAATTATTTAATAACATAACATTTAATATTAATATAATTTCTAATGAAAAATTAGATAAATTTGAAATATATGTTTATTTTAAATCTAAAATCATAAAACGGGATTTTTACGTAATTTATTGGATGTCAAAAATTCAACTATACCTTAAATTCTCTAAGTATATATTGAGGCATATTATATTCTGCGATAGGGTCCACAACGAAGCATTGGTACCGGATAGAACGGTCAGACGGCCAGTACTGATGGCACTTCTCCCTTCCCATTTCCTTAAGCTTCGTCAGCATAACCACGATAGTCGAATTATGTTCCCATAACATTCTCCAAAAATCATCAGTCGTATCATTTAGTGGACCCTGGGTTGCGATGTATGCTGCACGATAACGATATCCGTCGATTAAACTTGCATTTATATAATCAGAGCCTTCGATGTTACGTTGTGGTTGCAAACAAACTCGAGTACATTCATAAGGCAAGATGTGAACCAGCCGATTTTTGTGTTTATTACAGGGCAAATTGGCAGAAATGAATCGCGTTGAATCGGCCTTAATATTAGATAACTTCTTAAACTCGAGCTCCATGCCTGTAATGTTGTCAATTTCTGGTTGCATGAGTTTCTGAATATGTGAATGTAAGTTACGAGCCGGTACTTCGGTGTTGCCGCAAATAACAGCTTCTAGTAGTGCATCGTGAATAAAGATATACTGATCTTCAGTTTGGACCATGTAATTGCGCTGTGCTCGAAGACAAGTTACATGGCCATAAATATCGATCATTTTCTCATGCTTGATCCGTTCAAGCATTGAATCAATAACAATGAAACAACCAGTCCGTCCAACGCCTGCGCTGCAATGAACCACCAGAGGACCACTTTCGGGGACATTCAAAGTTTTAACGCGACGTAGGAACTGTAAGAAGGGAGCAGGGTGCTCAGGTACACCATGATCTGGCCATGCAGTGAACTGAAGCTGTTTGATTTCGCGGCGCTCTGAGTGTCCGGAACGACAAACCTTTAATCATTTTAAAAAACATTAGAACAAAATTATATATGTAACAAATAATGTTATGTGTATTAAAATATTTTAAAGTAACGAAAGTTTGTTTAAGTAAAGTATTTATTATTATTCTTCATGTGTACTAACGTAATGTATAATTATCATATCTGCGTAGAATGTTCTTAGTATCTTCTATTGTTAAAATTGTATTAATCAAAATCTTAGAAAGAGTATTTTGATGGATGGAATTTTGCGAATAATAAATTTTTATCTATATCTTTAACACGTTCAATTTTACGTGATTGATTAAATTTAACTACAACTACTATATTCTTAGTATTTTAGTTTAAATATAAATTTTAGTATATTAAATAAAGTTTGAAAGTATTATTTATTAATTTAATTACATAAATAATTCAATATGTATTAGAATATCATGGAATATATAAATTTATAATAATAAAAAATCTTTAGCCAATATAATTAATAATTTATTTATATAATAAATTATAACAATGTAATTCCGGTTTAGTTTTGCTTTTATTACATAACAGAGTTACATTGTAAATCAATACATATGTATGCTTTTAAACTATCAAAAATATAGTATTAATTATTATTTCAGGATCATAGGTAATGAAATTGTTATATAATACCTTCATTACGTATTCATAATTTAAAAATATTTTAAAACATATTCATTTTATATATTAGGATTAATTAGAGTATATACAATATATATTGTATGTTTGAAATAATTATAGATAATTAATTTAATTAATATGATAATAATATTTTTATTCTTGGAGATTATAGTATATTATTGAAGCGTATATTTAGTAAAAGTTGTAATTATAATACATCTCCATATAGCTTGTTATAATACAATAACATTTGATTGATACATTTAGAAATATCAGTTTTTGAAACAATTTGGTTAATAATGGTAATAGAATTTATAAATATAAAAACCATCAGATTATCACATCACTATTTTACGAACTTGATAATATTTTTCGTTATGAACATTAAATTGAAAATTTCTGATAAAAAGAAATATTTAGTATATTTTTTATTTTAATAATTAAAATAATTTGCATCGTGTTAAAACTATAATTTGATAATATAAAGATTTTTAAAATATTTTATAAAGTGGATGTATAATTTAAAATAATATATTCTTTTACTAAAAAGTATATTTTTTGTCAATATAAAAAGAATATCAAATTATATGAACATAAAAATTAATATAATTAAGCATAAAATCGCTTATTTATATGTAATTCGAATTAAACTTATATGTATTAAAAATTAACATACGAGATTTGTGTAAAAATATAATGATTGCATTTTAGGTATGTCCATATATACTTACCTGGAAAGTACGAATGCAGTAAGTTGCTAGCTCTTGAATATCACTTATAGTAACTGTCATTTGCCCATAAATTTCAGATCCACGAGTAGGCCAATACTGATCACATTTTATTCTCGTACGTTCTTCCAATTTTGTCATCATTACAATTGTACTAGTTTTGAGTTCCCAACACATTCTCCAAAAATCTGCAAATGTTTCTTGAAGTGGACCTTGTGTTGCAACATATGCATTTTGCTTTCTATATCCATCACAATAATTAGCATTAATGTAATCCGATCCAGGTATTCCGTCTATTGTTTGAAGAATGACACGGGAATGATCATAAGCAATGACATTAGCATAACGATTTTTTGAAGTATTAACTTCCATGTTTGAATGGTCCCAAGTGAATTGCTGTCCTGGTTCTATAGACTCATATTCTTGGCTGAATTTAAGATTGTCGTTGGCTTTAAGGCGTTCAATATGATTTCCGAGTTCGCTGATTGGAATTGGCGGGTGCGACATCATTCCCGGTGTCTGGAAGTTGATTCGCCGCATTTCCACCGGATCGGACGGAGCGTGGTTCGAGCTAATATCCGCTGCCATTAAGGGACGAGTTACTGCTGCTTGATCAGGAGCTTTGCAAGGCTGCCTACGCCTATGAAGAGGAGAAACGTTTCTTAACATTGACAATTGCGCCGAACGTATTTGACCCTTAGTCCTAATTTAATTAAATAAGTTTATGTATACGAAACTTGGAAACATTTATATAAAAAAATTGGTGAATTAGTGTTAAATTTATATAAAATAAAATATTTGCAAATAATTTATATTACTGCAGAATGTTTTATTTCATTTTAAATGATTTTAATAAAAATCTAATATATTTACTTTTTAATGACGAAAAGTAGCACCAGACATACGCTGACCATTAATGCTGCTATAATAGGCCCTACTACCCATACCATTCCTGGTTCTTGACCACTTGTTTTAACAGATACATCTGGACTTCCATCAGCAGGACCGTTAGGGTTGGGACGACTGGGTGGTTCACCTGGTGGTACTTCTTTCATGTCCAGAGATAAAGGTTCCGAAAGTGGCGATGATGTATACAAATGCTAAAATGAAAAATTTTATTAATTCATGTATACAATAACTTTTTATAATAATTAATTAAATATCAATTTCCCAGGGAACTCACTTTTTTGGGCGTATCTACAACAGCGCGAACAAATATTCTATATTTTTTATTAGGGGCCAATTTACGATTCGTATAACCTTCATACATTTCTCCGGTGCCCAAATGAAAAGTGTATGGAATATCCCTTAGAGGAAATTTGGCAGCGATATAAGGCATGTTATCCTGCTCTTTGCCACTCCTGCCATTAATTATGTCCTCTGTAAATTCGTCCGGTTGTTTACGATCCCAAACTCCATCCGCTGGTACGACTATTAAATAGTAATGGGAAATTGGTCCATATTCCTCTGAAGCTTGCGGTAAAATCACTTGAATTTCTTCACCATTTACGACGCCATAGAAATCGGGTTTAACCATAGGCTTTGGTGCTGCCATTTGTGTAGTTACAGTTATTTTTGCAGGGGGTCTATATTGTTCATCTTGTGGTACCGCACTTACGTTAACGTTATAAGTCGTGAATGGCTGTAAGTCATTGATAGTAGTTTCAAGTGTTGTCGGTGGCAGAAGTATATATTTTCGGGGTACATTTTGTATCTGCGTCATTCCCTGAGAGTCAACAAACTCTTTGACAGCATCGAATGAAACATTATATTTAATAGGATTCAGTCTTATGGGTGGCGACCACGACAAGGTCATTGAATGAGTCGACGGATCAGGTGCTTGGAGATTCAAAGGCACATCTTCCGGCTTCACCTTGACAGTAACCTTATCGCTGAGTTTGCCTAATTGATCATTTTTATATCTCGCGGCTACGGCGATAGCATAAGTAGCAAACTTTTCTAAATTAGTGAGATCTGCTGATTCAGTTAATTCCACATTCATTTGTTTCCATTCGTCTAAATCTTCTACCGCTGTCATTGTATAAAAAATTTTATAACCGATGATACGTCCCCGATTGGGTACAGGTTCCCACCATACTTCTACACTTGAATCCGAAGTAGCAACAGCTTGCACTGACATTGGAGCTCGACCGATATCCTTTTCCGTTATAATAGTTATTTTTTCAGAAAAAGGACCTCCGCCTTGAGATGTATATGCTTTTACATGGAACACATATTCAGTGTTTTCTTCAAGATCATTAAAAACAGCTTTGGTATTTGTGGTATTTCGTTCGATTACTGTCGAGTGATCGTTTTTCTTATGGAACTGAACATCGTACTTAATGATCCTCCCATTGGTATGATTTCGAATAGGCTTATCCCAAGTAACGCATACTGTATCGAGAGTTTGAAAATAATAAGATAAATTAGTTGGCGGCCCCGATGGTTTACCTTCTGGACTACTCCAATAAATGACTGCTTCTTGACCATAGCCAACTTTGTTTTTCCCCGTCACACGGAATTCATAATCGACTCCTTTTTCCACTACAAGTTAAGTAGACAAATAAATTAAAATATCAGTAAAGTTGAATTACAAATCACTATAATAGGTATACTCACCTAGATCAGTAATTCTATACGAGTGCTGATTTGTGTTATTGATAAATTTTTCAACAAGTGTTTGGTTTTTGATGCCGTATCTGATTCTATATCCTAATAATTCGCCATAAGTTTCACCTGGTTTGCTCCAATCTAATTCCAAAGTCAGTGCATCCCGATCAATAACTCTGTAAAAGTAACATTTATTAAGAGATGTTGTAAGGAAATTTAATTATTGTTATTTTAAATGATCAATGCTTGGAATAATAGCTATAAAAATATTAACCAACATTCAAAAACAACTTACTTAACAGTAACGGATGGTCGATTGGGTACACCACCGGGAGTCTTAACATCCACTGGATGAGAGCGTTGTCCATCTCCTTTTCTAGTCAATGCTGCAACTTGTACTGAATATTGCGTGTCAGGTTGAAGATCAGTAACGTTTAACTCCAGAACTCCTTTTTGTTGAATGTTGCGCAGGATTGGTTCATTAAGTAGATCCTTGTTCTAAATTATTGGCAAGTGATTATTAGCATTGCATTTAACGAGAATGCATTGAAAAATGAAATAAGAACTTACCTCTCCACTAACTTCTTGAACATGAACCTGATATCCAAGAATAACTCCATTTTGATCGTTCTGTCGAGGAGGTTTCCAAGATACATGAATGGTAGTCGAATTGATAGATTTGACTTGAACATCTTGTGGATCTCCCGGTACTGTAACGCATTACTGAATTAATTTATGTACTTAAAGTCACCAGCAAAAATACATTTACTGACAATCATTCAATCATCCGTTCTTAAAGGATGGGGTATAAATAAATCGATTTAAATAATAAAACGCATCTTGGGTTTGTAAAGTAAAATAAAACTAAATAGTTTCACGTAAATTCTTTTTGTAATTTAATATTAATCGGTATCGTCACGTTATTTGTTTATTGTTTCGTGTATGTCTGTCATATACATTTACATGTCGGTAAATATATATATATACGTATATATATATATTTATTGTCCAATAATATTGAGTAAAAAAAGCAGTTAGTAAAAGAACTATTTATAAAAAGAAATTGCATAAACATATTAATATGTACAAGTAAAAAGAGCAACAGAATTGAAAGAACTCAGCAGGAAATAATAGCTTATAGATGACAGGCACCATTCACACGAGTGTTTTAACCTATAAACGGTTAAATAGTTTACGTCGCAATATTTTGACGATATTCTCCATTTGAATACCAATAATTATTTAAATCATTTTTCTCATCTCATTCGTTCTTGAGATAAAGATATGGCAAAACGCAGAAACTTTTCAGTGTTTGTATTGGAGAGTCCATGTTTGTAATAAATGCTTGTAATAATTTTGTATTAAATGAATCGTATAAGGAGTTTTTTAAATCAACCGTCAAAAATTGGTTAACAAATTAAAAGAATTAATTAATTGGATGCAATTGTTGGTATTGTGTCATGGATTTTCCAATATCAGACTTTTAAATAATATGTGCTCTCATACAATATAATAAACAACATAAAATATACATATAAAAACAGAAAAATGATATGATAATATCGATTATCTACGATAATTTATGCATAATAACCAAACACATTATGCTGCGTAATTTGGTTCTGCATTTAGGCAAAGAAAAATACGCAAACGGAAAATATTAATATGAATCAAAGAAAGAAGTAAAAATGCTCCACTCCCGATAACAGATCTCTCTACGTAAAATATACCCTCGACCATATGTCGGACGTAGCAGTTTTGCTAGCCAAAAAAAAAAAAATATAATGAAAAAATGAACCGTTTGAAGCTGCCGCAAAAAATGGAAATTCTCTTTTGACACAAAATAGAGAAGATTCAAAAATGAAAATTACAAAAATGATTATGTACGTAAAAACTCGTGACCAATTTTGTTGAATACTCACTTCTTACTGCTGCGCCCCAAAAGTCGCCAAAAAAGTAGGAAAAATATTGTAAAAATAGGTGTCAATTTCGCACGTATATCAAATTAATATCATTACAAAGACAAAGTATCTTATTTATGAGGTGTAAACGAATAAATATCTACTAATCGTGTTTCAACTGATCGATTTTCTATGTCTCTCTCTTTCTTTCTTTCGCTCATTCTCGCTCGTTCGCTATCACTCCATTTAACATTCATGCATCCTTTTTCACTTTTTCAACTTTATAAATGTTTTATTTTATATGTATTTCATATCGCGCGGACAAAAATTCTGATACGATGATTGAAATTCTCTGATACGGTCGTTATTCGGTTGGTCCTCGGTTGCGGTTGGTCGCAGAGAGGCGGGAGATGTGAGAATATATTTGGCATGCGCAATCACTACTCCAAATATAAAGTAACTAAAGGCTCATGTCCACCTGTTTCGTACCGCGAAGAAAGAAGAAATCGCGAGAAAGCGGACAAAATGGCGCGTTATTGGCGGACTTGCTGGTGTCAAATGTGAGACCGGCGCGGCGAATGTGGCGAGCACAGACCTCTTTCTCGGCGATTCGAAACATTCAAAAGGAATAATAAATTGAATGCATGAGGATAGAATAATTGAAAAAAATAATCAAAAAGTGAAGGTTGGGATGAAAATGATGGTTATCTTAAGAAATTGATTGTAGGGAAAATGTATCACTCGTGAGAAAACTCGCGCTTGTGTGTTATTCAAAAACAACTTTGTAGCTGTTCAAAAACTGGATACAAAAAACGAGCCGGGCCCAAAATCGTAGGGCTCCAAAAATGTAAAAACGTTTCTCCGCGTTGAGGTCATCCTTTCATCATCTCGCATACGATCTGCCATTCAACCAAAAATCCAATGGTCAATTTGCTACTCTACGGATAAGGCAACTCATAAAACTAATACGTTTAGGATTATCATGCGTAGATTTAATTGCCCCAACCCGCACCCACTTTATCAACTCTACGTGAAGGTTAATTATTTTACGGATAAACGTGTTTGTTTATGTTCATATATTAACATTACGAACATTCCGAATGCTAATGAATCGAACGTGAAAAGAAATCGAGCTGACATGCAACGAATGGGTTGACTGAATTAAAAACTGGCTTAAAACCTATGGGTTGTACTGGTTGCTGACGTTATAAGAAAAAGCAGAGTTTGTTAAATCTGCGTTCGCGAAACTTAAATCCCTCTTGAATCTTAAATCGATCTTGATTATATATTTTATGGATACAGTATAATAACGGTGCCATCATCGATTGATATTGGTATTCAAATGTGTTGAGTTGATTGATTCACGATCCTTCAATTTGCACCGATACAATGGCATTGATGGCCGATACCCGAATTTCATTCAGACTCGACGCTTGTCGTAACGGAGCACAACGTTTATTTAGACCATCAATGATCGCAGGCGTAGGTCGAAGGTCTCGCAATCCTGACTAGTCTTAATCAGCCGGTCGCTCACCTATGTTTGAAGCAATATACATCCTCTTTCAATTTCCTTCTGTATACTTTCGTTGTTCGACAACTCTTTATTTATACACAGTCGTACACACATTCACACGCGTCTCCAGGACATGGACCGCGCTTTTGCCAAACGCGGTCGCAGCCAATTCGAGACCAAGTTTGTATAACAGTCGACAACGGAGTGCTTTTTAAGGTGCTTATTAAGTGCGGTGCTTTGCACGTTACAAGGTGTGCTTTCTTATGCTTTATGCGCGTGAGTTCGTAATTACAATACAAGCATATACTCCCGTATGTGCATGTCAAGTGACAGAAACAAACAAACAAACGAGTCTGCGTTAACGCCGAAGTTAACCGAGCCCCGGACTCGAGTGAATCGAACATGCAGATAAGTGAGTACATGTGCATACGCGCGGTGTCAAAGTGCCCGAAAGATGTCGGCGCTGTGCTCGTTTGCTGCATTAGATTATTCGCTTGTGCTTCACAAAGTGCGAGCTTACACGATAAGGTGCTGATATATTTCAGTGCTTTACTTTTAGCAAAAGTGTGATAATAACAGTGGTAATAATCATAATAACAAAGCTTTGCTGAATCTGCCAGAGTTGTAATGTCGGAGGAGGGTCGAGGTGTCCGGGCTTATCGCAAAATCAAATCGTGAAGCCTCCAAATAAATAGTTTCGTGCTTAACCAATATTTAAGGTCTGATGAATCGGGGCGTCGGGGACTGTCGCCTTCGCGGGCGCTTAATCTTGCATGCCAATTGAAATGGAGGTGAAAGTTTGAAGGAAAGAAGGACAGAGTCAGTTGAATCGCATGCACTGATGTGAAATATTCCAAAAACTGAAATGCGAAAAATGTATAACCATAATCTTAAAGTTACTATAAAATAAATTGATCGTGCATCGGCATGCCGTCCATGGAAGATGATAAGACGGGGGATGATTAGCAGATTCAGCAGTTTCATTAAATCCAAATTGTTCATCACTGATCAGTTACTTGTTGATTGAGTTGAAGGGATATTGAATTGATGGATAGAAGTTTCAGAAGAGTTGAGTTTTAGGAAGATGGTGGACCGTAGGAGTTTAAACAAACCAAGGCATGCTCTAAACATATGCAAAATGTTTGTTGAAAAAACTAAATTTCAACTAAAGATAGAAGAGCCTCATATCAGAGATATAGAAATATATATGTATGTAATATAATGAAGAAATAATCAAATGCGTTTTATATAATATTCTTGTGTGTGGTATATTCATTCGCGTGTAGTTTTCTAGATATATATAATAATATATAAGCGTATCAAAATAAAACTTGCAGACTGTCTTCGATTGTGTTATTACTTGCATTCTTTGAACAAAATGTCGTCATCCATTTTGCAATTATGTATCCATTTTATTAAAGAATGTAAACAAGAACAAAAGTTTCAAGAGACAGCCAGCTAATTTCTATTGAAATTACACACGTGGTAATAAGAATATTTAAAAAAACTAAGAATCAAATGTAACAGTTTGAGTTATCCACGTTTATCACAAGAAAGAACATATATATATATAATTGAATACATATTATTAGTCTGTTGGTACGTAACGTAAATAATCTTAAATACTAGCTGTTCAAAACCTGGATCATCCTCCTGCAAATGCTTCAAGGAAAGACAAAAATAATTAAATCAGTATGAAATATTAATTAGCGTGTTAAAATCGAATCCATTTTCAGGTATTCAATGAATCGACTAAAATTTACGAATTAAAAATGATTAAATTAATTCATCCTGCAAAAATGTAGCAAAAAGTAAATATTGTTTTATGTTAAAAAAAAAAGCTGAATTCAAAAACTTGTTATCAGCTTCCAAAAAATCCATGTTCCTGCGGGTACCTGTAAAAAAGTTTTTCGACGGGAGGGAATTGTATCAAAAAGTGGGAAAACATGGCGCAAAAATTCCAAAAATATAAAATTTCGCCAGCCAAAAAATGGTACGGCCAACATGTTAAGTTTTGTCACTACTTTTTGTTGTAAAAAATATCACGTTCGTTCAATTTGTAGAATGCGGACAAGTTGCTTGAATTGCGCTCAAAAATTCGTTTGCGCAAATAAAAATCATATCAGATCAGGCAAGTACAGTTTTAGATAAATAAAGTGATGTAGAGCAGAGAGGTGTAATTTTTCATTGAATTCACTGAACTGGTTTACCAATCGCGCCGAAGTTTTGTAATTATAACTAAAATATATAGACACGAATGACGGCATGAAAGGTTGATATAAGAAATAATGCGTAAAACAAAAATAAACAGAATCATTAGGATAGTGTTCGGTCTTTGAGATTGTAGGAGTAGAGGTAGCAATAGATATAGTAGAATTTGAATTCGAACGTAAACTTTATCCTTTTTTTAAATTTACAATCCTTTTTGGCTTTCTTGTCATTGAAATATGTTTTTGGTGCGTCTCGCACTGCAACCGCGCAACGATAGGCGGATTTTTGGCGGGCTTTTATATTTTTGGCACTTTAATAAGAGACGTGCGTAATATAGTCGTTGCTTGTCTTTTCCACAAGGAATGGGCGAATTTCAAAAATGAGCCATTTCCAACAAATTTCGTGCGTCTGTTTACAATGAAATTATTACCAAAACGATAAGAATAATTGACAACAACTTTATGTTATATTTATATATATATTTTTGTAATCGGCCCTTCCAAATCGTTCTAGTCACAGAATATATGCCGTCAGGTCAATGATACATACCATCTTCGTGAGTTCTGACAGTCATAGGATAACTTGGAGGTCCATCACCTACGCTGGTCCCAGCGAGTACCCAAATCCTATACTCAGTCCATTTGTTCAGTTCATCCAATACGAATTGTGTGTCGTTGAGTTTGATAACCCGAGCTTCTGAGTCAGAACGGCCACTTTCGACGACATGCAGCTTGTAGTAAGCGATATTTCCATTGGAACGATCGGCCGGAGGGGGTTCCCATGTGACCAATATTGATGTTGGGCTGATCGCTTGTCCAGTTACATTGCGAGGCGGAGCCCCGGGGACTGTATAACACTTAGTTATAGGATGGAGGAAGCAAACTAAATAGGCGTACTTATAAAAAAAAAAAAGAACGTAACTTATGCAGCCACACATTTTCAATTTATCAGACTTGTTTCATCTCAAACCTGGTCAGTCTATTCATATTAAACAAGGGATGCTGTTTATACGGTGTCTTATTAAATGGCGTTTTTTCCACTTTCTTTATACTTTATACACATTTCTTTGATTCTATTGTTAATGTATTACGCGACAATTTTTTAATGATGATAATAATGTATTAATACCTCATAAATTATTGAAATATTGTATATATATATAAGCATTGCGCTTGATTCAACGTGAATCAATTTAGTAATATGATATTTTAATTACTTTATTATTTAATAATTATTTAAATAATTAACGATTGCAAAGGTTATTTGAAAAGATGGATGTGCAATTTTCAATATTAAATTTTAACGAATCTTAATTGTATTTATTTAATCACCATATTTGTTGATATCGGTTTATGAACTTAAAAATAATTTCGATTAAAATAAAAGCGTTGAAATGTATAATATATATTGTTAAAATTGAAAGGTGCTAATTTATTCGTTAACAATTTTTCTTATTTATGTAAATTCAATGCATTAAATATTTTGAATTGCATTAATTTTTTTAAAGTATGCAAATTATTAATTAATTCAATTACAAATACAAATTGTATAGTAAATACTATAATTAAAATATAATTTTAAATAAACAAACTTCATTATTTTCATTTCCTTTATTTCAGATTTTTATTTAAATATATTGCCATCTTGGCAGTCTAATTAATAATTTAATTAATCAATTTCCTATTCACACGGAATTAACATTGGATTGTAATTATTATTAATACTATATATATACACAAGGTATTAAATATCAATAAAAAACTGCAAATAAAAATAAAATTGACTACATTCATTGCATACGAATATCAATAAATGTTTTACAATTCCAGGTTCGAATTCAGTCATAAATAGATAACGATGGCTGCCAAACCCACAGGACGACAAATGATAATTTGAGTCGAAGTAAAACTAAACATAAGATGAATTAAATCTGTGATAAATCTTGTGGAAGAGTGAGGTATAGGTTAAAGTTTGAAATAATTAAGAATTATTCCTTGAACAATCGAAAAACATACGATTAGAGATGGTTAATGTGAATGTTAGCTCGAACTGATTTGCATATTAACTTTCGAGTTAACAACGGGTCAAGTTCTTTGTTAGGAATGGAAGTTTGAAACGTAAAAACGGACGTATAAAATCATATGTAATATATATTATTGAGAATGAAAAGAGGTGCCCAAAATGCACACATATATTGATGCAGTGCATAGTGCAATTTATACGTATGAATGTACGTAGATATATATAGATGTTATATATATATATAAAATGGCATCCAAAAACGGCTTTTCGTTTGCAATGCATGCAATCATTCTCACTCTCCCATACTTGTCAACTTATTCAATGAACAACGTTATGACAACATTATAATCCCTGTCTGAATACTCGTTATTAATAAATATCATTGAAAATCTTACGTGAGAAAAGTCACGCGTATATACTGTATAAGGTGATCATTATTAAGATAGCTTACTCTACTTGCAGGTGCGTCTAGCGCTACAGCACGTCCTACCTGCTGTGCCATAGTTTGCGCGATTCTCTGCCGCGGGTTGTTCGGCCAACCTCGCCACGGAGAATCCGCGTCTTTTAATAAAGGGCACTCCTCGCTGCATGAACTTGATCCGTGATATCGTTTTATTTTTGCTTACCGTACTGCTTGGTGCGAATGGGGTACGGAATCGTCGATGCGCCCTCCCCTCGAGCGTTACGAGCAGCTAACCACACGTAATAAACGGTATTCGGATATAATCCGCTTAAGGTGTAGTTGTGGACCAAAGGCAGCTTTCGGCGATGTTCCTCCTAAATTGCACCAAACGAGTATTGAATCATTTTTCAATTGTTTATACTCGACTCGACAAATTAATATCATTTTGCGATTATTTGTGTGTGTATGTATATACTTTGGTCCTTTCACATTTGGTATCATAAAATACGTCTGCCAATAAAAGTTATCAAGTTTATTCGTTGCAATAATTCAATGGATTCTATTACCTTTCCGTAAGTATCGTTCCAGTAGAGCTCATAGCCCATAATATTTTCTGAGCCTAGAGCCGGTTTACGCCATTGAAGCGTAACGGTTGTTTCGCCGGTATCAATGGCGGTCAAAGCCTCTGGTTGTCCCGGTACCCCTTGTTGCGTTTTGATTTGCACCGGAGGACTGAGCGGACCAGGACCGACACTTGTTAGAGCTTGCACTCTAATCGTGTATATCATATAAGGCGCCAGGTCGGAGATTGTCGTTAACTTGTTGTTATCTACCATCTGCGATTTCCACGAGGCCATTGGCAGATTGGGGTCCGACGTATAATATACTTTGTAACCCTGAAGCAAATTTATTATGTTATATTAATACCATAATATAAACAAAAGCATATGCGTAGAAAATGTTATATTATACATTGAGAGAAATAAATGACGAAAAATTACTATTTATTTTCTTAATTTGGAATCAAAAGAGAAAAGAATTATATTTACTGTTTTTAAAAGGAAAAAGATTTTTACATAGAAAAATACTACTTTATCATAATATATTACTTTTAAAAATAGTAAATATTCTGATTTTTCTCTTATGATTCCAAATTAAGGAAATAAATGGTAATTTTTCGTCATTTATTTCTCTCAGTGTAAATTGCCATATTTATAGAATTCTAAAGACATCTCAATTAATGTTACAGAAATTACTATAGCTTTGTAACAAATTTTATCATAAGATGTATTAAAATTTTGTACGCGTTATTATAGTTTGCAGAAATTGTATAATATTTTTTACAATATCTTATAGTAAACAAGAAAAGTTAATGCTGTAGAATAGTAATTTCAATTGTCAGTTTCTACGTACTTGCGACGCCAGAGTTATATTAATTTTATATATAAATATTGTCTGCGTGTATAATGAAAAATAGGCTGAACTATTTTAATTAAGTTGTATTATAATTTAATACGACTCAAATTATTTTGGTGCAACAAGCAGAACAAAAATAAATAACAGAAAAGAGTAATTACAAGAGTGTAATGAAAATATAATTTCGACTATTATTTGTATTACTAATTGAAATATTCATACAAAATATGTTAAATAAATATACGTCATTTTTAATACTTCGGTGTGCAGTTTCAATTGTAATTAAATAATTTTAAGTGTTTTAAAAACAAAAATATACTACAATTATTAGTATGAAAAATAAAACGTGAATATTAAAAACATAATTCTACAAATTGATTTGTGGTGATAAGTTTCGAAATGTACCAGAACTGTTGAAGAGTTTGAAGAGCACTTTTTAATTGCCCGGACCTCGACTACTTACTGTAACTTGACCATTAGGAGTCTCCGGTCCGTCCCATTGAATAACAATCGTACTCGAACTAAGTGGTCGCGCTTCTACCTTACGCGGTGCTGTACCGGGTTCTATAATTAAAACGTATTGGTTATTTTATTGGTTCTAGTTATTATCAGGGCAATATTTATATAATATGTATAAAAACCTAATAGATAGATTTCCTATAAGCATTCAATATTCTAATGACTACAAAATCATTGTTCGAAAGTAGCATTTTGATAGACGTATATTGTACAATTACAAATTACAATTTTAGACAATAAATTTCTCATGGTTAGTCAAAATAATATGCATGTAATGTTAATGGAGAAAAAACATAATACTTATGAGATTTTACATCGTAATTTCATTACTTTTTTTTTATTATACAAACATTTGTATTATGGTCACAATATTTAATTTTATATTATACATCCAAGTAATGTTTAATTAAATTTAATTAATTTTTTCTTCAAAGTTTTAAAATAATGAAACCACAGTTTAACTGATTTTTAATCAGTTTCAAGTAATTATCAAATGTAAGTAATGTACATACATGAGAGCAGTAAAAAGCATGTTTTAACAACTCAAAATCCCGAAACGTATTCCAAAAACGTATTCTATGTATAGAATGTAATTGAACTAACGTTTTCCGTGTAAAAATAATGAAATCAAAAGTATATTAAAATTGTTTGTATTATTACAAAAAGAGTATTACAGCATGTTACATTAATTATTATATTGATTCATTTTGGCACATTTAAAGTCATTTATGAATATTTATTGAAAACTCAAGGATAATATCAATTCGAATCAATTTAAGAGGGAATTTATAAATTACTGAAAATCTATTCATACATACAATTACGTACATTAATTAAATAAAATCAGAGCACGCAGCGAATTAGAACATCAAAAAAATATTTATTTGTACGTCAATAAATGTATAATATTGATATGTTTAATTTATCATCTAGATATTTCAGAAATGAATGCATATCAAATGTATTTTATGTTTTATATATATAGCTTTGTGTGTAACGCATGTCAACACATAAGAAATAAGTGCACTTACACTGGAAATAACAAATATATGGCATAATACTTTTAACTTTATTACTTATAATACATGATACTCGGTATATAGATAAATAATTTAATATTTTAGTAGAGAAATGAAAATAAGATAATACTCTCATCATTTTATATCATATTAAATTTTGCAAAATAATATAAACACACTTAAAATATATTTCAATATAATTTTAATTTCATGTAAACGTTTTATATAAATTAACATAATTAATAGTTTTTCTTTATATTTTACTGCTTGGTATTAAAACACTATTGGAGTAATATTCACTCATAATTAGTTCTGTTAGGTACGATATATAGTATGCAATTTAGTATTTCGTAATATTATTAATGAATTTCCGGATTGGATTAAGCATTAATGATTACATCATGGATTCCCTA
>JABFQC010001240.1:0-20322 GCA_022817085.1 Psilanteris sp. ZL-2020 | reverse complement strand
GTAACGTATCATAAGTATAGGATATATTTGAAAATAAAATAAAAATTTGTATTTTAATAATGAAAATTAACTATACACTGAAAAATGTTATATATGAAAATTTACTATTTTCAATACGCGCTTGGACTTTTAAGCGAAAAACCGTGAAATTTACTATGTAAAAAAAGTAAATTTTTCTGCTAAAAATATCAAATTTTCGTATTATAAATACACGTAGAAAACGTTTTATCAAAAATTACTATACTTACTACTACTCGTAAAATGGAGTTTTTGAAAATAAAGATTTTACTATATTTAATTTCAGTATTGCAGACATCCTACGTGTAGTAGTAATATAGTATTTTTTGATAAAACGTTTTCTCCGTGTAGTCATTTTTCATGTTTTCATGTTATTAAAAACTTCTACATTCATAATGTCGTGTGCGTTAAAAAAATTAAAAAAAGTTAAATAGTAACTTTTACACTACATTCTTATGTATATTCTTAAGTAACTTTCGATATATTCCATAGCAAATTTCTTCGTATAGTAAATCTTACGGTTTTATTCTTCATATTCTCATATTTATATTCTTCGCACAAACTTCGTATTCCTATTACAAACAATAATTTTTCATAAGCAACCGTTCGATACAATTTTCACGCAACAACTACACGCAGAGAACATTTTGTTGATTCAACCAAAATTGTGTCCAATCAACCAAAATTTGGTCGAAGGTACCAAACATTTTGTAATTTTAACAAAATTTCGATTGAATCAAACTAAAAAAAGTCTCAGGTATCACCGTCTTATTTCAGTCACCATCCAAACCAACTGTCTTAAATCAAGACATTTTCACGCAAAAGATCTAAATGTCTTGAAATAAGACATTTTTAAACTATAAAAGTAAAATACTGTGCATCGAACTAAGCCACTCAAACGTCTTGATTAAATCTCGATTAACTTCGTGTCTTAAACAAGACACGCGTATTCCATTTTCCAATCGCGAACCCCAACGCACCCGAAACCCCGAGCACCAAAAACAAAACCCGCCGGCCATTTTGCGCCGCCGAATTCCCAAGAACCCGCTTTCTCGATCGCTTTCGTCCGTAACAAGAAACCGCAAAAGAATTCGCGACCGAGGAGCGCGCGGCAAAACCAAAACCGGACCAGTTTGGCGCGCGAACCCGAACTAGGTCTAGGGCGTAAACGGCGCCCGCGCGCGCCGATCCGGAGCAAAGAGCCCGCGGCCGGTGGCGTTACGAGGAAGAAGAGAGACGGTGCCCGTGGACAAAGAGGGAGGATGATCCGCGCGGAGAAAGAGAGCATCGCGTCCCGCACGGGGTGCGGATCACTCTCACTCGGCCCCGTCTCTTCTTCTGGTCCCCGCTCGGTCGTGGGGTATAAAAGGTGCGGTAGCGCCTTTCTTGGCGTCACATAACAGAGCGGCATCGCTGAAGCCGACATGAATCCTCTGATCGCGGTAAGCAACACCAACTTTTCTACCAAAACGAAACGAGCAAAAGAAAGAATCGCAAAGCCAGACCGACGAAGTGCGCGCGTGCGGGACAACGGCGGCGACCGACTCGGAGGACTTCCGGTGTGGGGCAAACAGTGAGCGTCCGTGTGTTCGCCAAATTCGTTCCTCAGCGGGACCGTCTTTTTTTTCGTCCCAAAAACCCCGGACCCCGTCGACTTTACGCCGCGCCGAACTCGACCGCGCCGCTATTATTCACGCCTCGGTTCCCCGGTAATCATACAGTGCGCACCGAACACGTAACCGTGGTAATGGATGGTTCTTCGTCGCGCACGTTTCAATGTCGTACGTCCGAACCGGAAAGCCGCGGGCACGATCCACTTCCGGAACGCGCAGGTCCGGAACCGCCGTCTCGCTTTGGTTGATTCTTTCTTTTGTTTCGTCGGTTTTTGCACCCGACTTGTGGTTTATCGCGGTTTTTGGTACCAACCGGTGGTTCGGTACCGAGTGTCGCTCGGGACTGTAATTGGTCGATATCGGGGTTTCGGTTGGCAAACGATGTTTTATTTTGGTTGTGATTTTTGTTTTGATTTCGGTTTGTTTCTTTGTTTTTGTTTTTTTTTGTTTTTTGGTTGTATGAAGTTTGATCGGGTTGGAAAGGGGCCTTGGTACCACTCGATCCGATCGGTACCAGGTGCCGTTGATTTTGCGTTTTTGTTTTTTTCGGATGGATAGTTTTGTAATTGTTGATTTTTAGTTTGTAATCTATTCTTTATTTTGATTGTGTTTTATTGCTGTAATCACGATTGTTGTTTTTGTTTTGTCAATTGTCATTGCGCTTGTGATTACGAGTGGGTTTTGGTACCGGTTTATGGCGCGGTACCAAGTTATTTCTGTTAACTTTGGATAGTCAGTTATTGAAATTAATCAAAATTCGTGCATTATTCGTAATCAGTATTGTAATTACAACAACGATTATTCCTTTTGTTTGTCACTTTCAATTATACTTATAGTTACTAACAATATTTGGTACCACTTTTCTTAATTGGCACCAAGTGTTGTTAATATGGTATTTCTGTTAATTTTGTTTAACCAAATGTTATAAAATCTTAAAACTAATCATTACTAAATAATCAATCTCTTTTTCAAACTACGATATTCTTCTTTTTTTTCTTCATTTATTTTTGGTACCATCTTTTTAATACGGTACCAAACTATTATTTCGTTTGCAAAAACGTCATTATTTCACCTTCGTTCCGAGTTCATTTTCAAAACCACCAATTCACGAATTTCGGATGGATCTCAAAAATTCATCAACCTAAACGAGCTCCGAATCGGCTCTCGGAAATGTTGCGGATACACGAAACGTTGAAAAAGAAAAACGACATTGTTTTCCAACTCCAACGCGTTATCCTGTAATTATTTTTTAATCGCGGTAAATTGCTGCGTTAAACGAACATTAAAGTCCCATAAGTGCGGTATTAAATGAAACGCGCGTTTTACTTACGAAG
Source organism: Psilanteris sp. ZL-2020 (assembly GCA_022817085.1). Lineage (NCBI taxonomy): Eukaryota > Metazoa > Arthropoda > Insecta > Hymenoptera > Scelionidae > Psilanteris > Psilanteris sp. ZL-2020. The sequence continues at coordinate 17,357 of JABFQC010001240.1, read as the reverse complement.
ACAGATTATTTCGGTATGGCAGTAAAAGTAAAACGAATTCTCTTGATGATTCAATTTCATAATTTACTTCCTTCATAGAACCGATTACGCAACCATGTAGCTTCGTGGCTCTTGTAATTCTTCTTGCGAGAGAAATTGTACGTTCACGTACAAAATCGATACCCGATTTTTACGATCATTTTGTACGTCGCAAGCAATTTTATTCACTTCTTGTGATGAGCGAACGAAAACGTTATTCCCGCGTCCCATTAGCTTTACAATTAAACTAATCGAAACGGTATAAGCTCGTCCAACTGCATTACATAATTTGAATCGATACTTTCTCAATACATCCGTCATAACACTATTCACGATTTGTACAATCAAATTAATAACCAAACATGGCAATCAGTCATCTTTGCTAAATCAGTGAATGATCATTCACTTTCTTATGTTCTCGTTCAATTCTTTGAATTCATAATTACCGAGATCAATATTATTATTGTCAATTTTGTTTAGTAATCATACTTGTTACAAGAACAAGAACAAAAACAAAAACAATAAAAGTAATAACAATAATTGTAGTAAACAAAAAGAAGAACAGCAATGTCAATATTATTAAAAAGCAACAACAAAAACAATACAAGTCATAGCAATAACTGCAGTAAACAAAAACAAAAATAGCAATGTCAAGATACTTCGTAGACAATAACAACTACAAAAACAGAAACATCAATGTCATTATTATTAGTAAACAAGAACAATAATAACAACAGTAATGTCAGTATTGATAAACCAACCAACCAACAAAACCATAAAACTCGTAATTCCGTTGAACAGCAACAAAAACAATAACAAAAGCGTATAACATTGTGTTTCTTGGTTTCAGTGTGTATTCATTGGACTGGCAGGGCTCGCCCTAGCTGAACCACCAGTGTCTGGTGGATACAGCTACAGCAGACCCAGCGGAGGTGGCGGTTATTCCGGTGGCGGCGGCGGCGGTGGTTATTCCGGCGGCGGTGGCGGGGGCGGCTACTCCGGCGGTGGCGGCGGTTACTCCGGGGGCGGCGGCTTCGGGGGCGGCGGCGGTGGTTACACCCAAGTGTCGTCCGGCGGTCAAACCAGCGAGGGCGCCTCCGTCGACGGAGCCCTGCTCGAGCAAATCCGTCAGATCCTGTTGAGGGAGGAACAACAAGGAGGCGGCGGCGGTGGCGGTGGCGGCGGTGGCGGCGGCTACCCAAGCTCCAGCTACGGTGCCCCAAGCTCCAGCTACGGTGCCCCCAGCTCCAGCTATGGCGTGCCCAGTTACAACGCCCGCGTGGTCGGCATCGACCTCGAAGGCATCAGACAAGCCATCCAGGTGGCGCAGTTCAACCAAGTGAGCCAGAGCGCCGGCGGTTACCCGAGCGGCCCCAGCAGCTCCTACGGCGCCCCCAGCAGACCAAGCAGCAGCTACGGCGCCCCCTTCTAGGTTAATTGCGAGGTCGGTGCTGCGTCGCGTTTGAAACTGTCAACCGGAACGAAGAAACCATAAATACAGCCCGAAACAAAAGGAATCCGATCTGTTCTTTCAACGGCGCTTGGTAGTCGGGGAGGGCGCGAGATGGCGCCACCTGACTCCTCCCGCCGGCGCAGCGCCTGCACTTCGAACGCGTCCGTCGGACGCGGACGTCCATAAGATCTCGAGGGACTGTCCTTCATCAAGCAGCATCGCGAGGAGGTGAAGAAGATGTCGAGGAGGAAGAGACGTGATTCGCCAGCAAAGGCACTTTTGTAAATACAGTACTACACACGTACACGTACACACAGACACACACACGAGGACCATGTTTTTTTTGATACTACCATACCTACCAATACTGTTAACCGCTACGCATTTTTTTACTTGTATAAAGGCTTTTTTGTAGAAAATAAAAAAAAAATAAAAAATGTCGCCACCGTAATCAGCCAGCTTGTTGTTCAATTTGTCACAGGTCGCGGACGCTTCCGTCAGCGCCACCTTTCCTTTCCTTATCGCGATCCCGCGGCCTCCGACCCCGCCGCATCAGCGCCGACCGTCTTCTCGGCGGGCTTTTTTTGTCGCGCGACCCTCTCCATCGCGGCAGCAATTTTTTTTCAAAACTCACGCGCTCCTTTCTCTCCTTTCACCGGCGAACTCTCGGCGCCCCGGAGCCAACGGAGACGACGCTCCACGCGCGTCCCAGGCGTAGAAAAAAAAAAAAAAAAGAAAAAAAAGGCCGCAATCCTTGGACAGGATTCGAAAGCGAGACTAGTTCAAAGTGAACCGCCGACCTCGGACCTTAGATCGTCATCCTTCCTACCTGCGGCCGACGGCTCGGTGCGCGCTGTTTCGAACCCGCGGGGTTCTTCCCGGGATGAAAACCATGTTCCGCGATTGCGTAACTTTGAATTAAGAAGGGAAATAAATTGACGTGATATTTTTATGTATTGTGTAATATATACATACACAGTGCATAAATAAGTATCATTAAAGTGTTTTACTTTAAGACATCAGTGTCTTAATACAGTGCACAATGATCTTGTGTTAAGACGCCTTATACCTTAAATAAGTACCTTCTTGTGTCTTAAAGTAAGACAAATGTTTTAAATGTTACTTTAGTAGTATATATATAAAATATATAACACAATATATAATATATTATCTGGTTACATTAATGATGATGATTTACAATGTCATTGTATAAAATATGATTTCATGAAATGACTTATGATATCATGATACGAGCATGTGATATATGAACATATTCATAAGATTTATTATCAATTGCATTATATAATCTTATGCTTAATTATTATGTCATATTATTTTATATGGTGTAAATCCACGTGACTTATGCAATCACGTTTCTAAAGTTTTACAGTTTGTTAATATTATTTGTTAGTTTGTATTCATTTATAACGTTGGTTCACACCGTGTCACACCAGGCTCGCATCAATGTCATTCTCAAAACCGGCTTACATGATACAAAAATAAATTGTATAATTTTCATCAACATTAATGTCAATTGGAAATTATTGAATGTAAGGTATAAATATAAGAAACAAGCTAATAAATGTCATATATACAAGTATATATACTATATATAGTACATAATATAAACAGAAATGATTTGCTACATTTGAAAACAGCAATCTCTCCTATTCCACAAGGATGTCCTCTAGGATTTTTAATGTTTCGATATTCATGGGTTACAGTAAGAAAAAAAATAAAAAAAACAATAAGCAGATATGATTTCCACAGTAACAGCGGCCAAGGAAACGTACGTTCCGTCGTTTTCAAAGAAACGACCAGCGAAAGTAATATGTGCCTACTAAGGAAGCGTGAGATTATTTCGATTCGGTTTTGCAATATATAATCCTTAACTACGAAGCACTTAAACTGTCTGCAAAAAAGTAATTGAAAGAAAGAGGATGAGTTTGAAGGAAATTTATCGAAAATGTTAAAAGATGACGCTTTTACATTTGAACTTATTAGCCTTCCTTAAACAGATGCAATTATGCAACCAGTTTAATTTATTTCTATTGGCAAATTTTACAATGCTCAAGATCCATGGGTATTCCATAAAATTATGCTAATCGGTTTTACGTAACCAGGCAGGAAAACTATGCTGATTTTTATTAAATTATTTTATTTCAATTTCACGTTCGTTTCCCTTTGGAAATGCAGAAACAGAAAGAGATTGTAAGAGATTCCTTTATTACACAATCAGGTAATATTTTTGTGTAAGATATATATAGGTAAATATATATATAAAAGCAAAGAATTTTTTATCCTGCACCGTCTGGTTGAAAGTAATATTTTTCTATCTAATTATTGGACAGATTTTGGTTTACTCACATTATTTTATATCTACATGCTGACCTAAAACATAATTTAGAATAATTAATATTAAATATTAAAATAGTAGTAAAAAGAATTGAACGTTTGAAATGAAAAAGATATCTTATCATTTTTCAATTTCAATAAATCCAAGCGGTTAAAGTCATGGAAATATTACATTCCATTAACATAAGATTAAATAATTAAAAATTGAAATATTCAATTTGAAAACATCGAATCACATGTTTCGCTACTTTTGTGCAGTAAAAGTACATGGTTTTAATAGCAACAAATATCTAAATGACTTTCTAAAGTTTATCACTGAGTGATTAATCTTCATATTAAATTGTACACCACTTTTATTCGGAAAATTTGAATACTGTTTATGGTTATACACAAATTGAAAATGTTTAAGCAATATCAGACCACTGATAGGCTCTGAGTCTTGTATAACTAAGTACAAAAACTATATTTTATTGCCTTATTATTTAAATGCATATGGATAGTTTTAAAACTATTATTACTTTACTTCCAATCATTCAATTACATTTTTGAATGATTTTTTATAAGGATGTACATACGTCTGAGGTGTTGAAGTAATATGTAATGGTCATTGGTACGTCAATTATGGCGCGAGTATCTTGGGAAAGTAAAGAAAGAGAGAAAGTGAACTCTGTGGTAATAGCAATAAGTGTAATAATTGTGTTATAAACCGAGAAGAAAATTGAATAGCGATTGCTTAAATAAACAGCTTTACATAATTTGTTTAATTATGTTATATGGCATCTGTGACCTCTTAAATTGTTCACTGAAACAACTCAAGGGATGCTTCTCGTATATCTTTAAAAATTATATTTGGAATTAGAAATATTATACAAATGATCACCCTCTGATTAGTAGTTATAGTTATTGCCTTTTAACCTTCACGATCTTGCGGGTAATATGACCTGAAAATAACTTAATGCATATATAATGATGATGGTATCAAGATTTATCCTCAAAATGATGAAAAATAGTAACATGATCGTTTGTGGTTTGTAAAATTAATAAAAATTACAAATTACTAATCTAATGATACAAATTTAACCAAGTATTAGTTATCTTCTTTCGTAGTTATTAATATTTTTTCAATTATATAATGTTATTAGAAGTATTATGATTATTTTGATAAAATTGTTTATAAACGAAACTAAGTTATTTGAAATAATTATTATAAATAATTATTATATTATATTATAGAAATGTTAATGAAAATAAATATGTTAAAAACTTTTTTTTGTATTATGTTACATGTAATTAGTATTCTGAATGTAAAGTTATCTAAATGTATGATACTCGATTTTTAATTTTATATAGTACCTGTAAACTGATAATGCATTTCTAATATTCACAAAAATAGAACTAAATATAATAAAAATAAGATAATAGTCATATTATATGAATGCCAATAAATACAATAAGTATAAAATAATAACATTTTGTAGAAAAATCGTCTATTTCAAAATAATTACATAGTAATTCATATATTCTTTAAATTAATAAATATTCACGTTGACAGTGAAATGCATACAAATCTTCATAGGTAGTGTCCATTAATATTTTTGCATGTAGATTTACATTGAACATATTGACCTTCTTGATTATTCTTCTTTGAAATAAAGCTCTTTATTTACAATAGCTTCTTAATGTTTTTTTTGTTCAATCATCCAAGAACCAATTTTACAAGTATGAGAAATATATTCATAAATATCAATGGAACTGAAAAAAAATGGTTTTATATATTATTGACTTTTATTTACAAGAATGTGATGAAATCCACTAATTTCCATGTTTTTTATATAATTTAAATGCTAAAAAATGTTAAACTTCCTTATATTGAAATATTTAATTTGCGAATTTAATTGATATATAATAGCTAAATAACTAATATAAGTTAATAAGATTATTTTTAATTCTACTTAAAGTAAATAAAATTATAGTTTCAAAGAATAATTTAATTTTATAAGAAATCAACTAAATTATTGTTTTATTTATATATAACTAGATTAACTTCTATGAAAATTTAAAAAAATTGTATAAAAAAACATTCATTATTTCATTTATAAAGTAATTGTAAGTTTACATTGTTTTATTATAATTACTAAAAAAAAATAATTTCTTTACATATATATGTTAATATAATACTAATTATTTTTATTATTAATTATTATATAATAATAATATAAATAAAGTATAAATGTATCAATTTTCATAGTCAAACTTTTATTACTAACAAAATTATTTTAGTATATTTATATTGCATTATTATGTATTAATTATATTTTACTTATATAAACATATTATTTTTTAATTGTTAAAGAAATTAAATTAAATGTGTTTATTTATGATTATATTGTAAAAAGTATTAATAAAAGCAAAATTTAACATACATTTTAAAACTGTTCTAATAGATTTAAATAAATTCATAAGTTGTGATTTCATTGTAGGAGCTTCACCAAATCCTTGGATATTTTGTGTGGTTCCCCAACCCACTGGAAAAAGAAATATTGTAGAATATATTTAATAATATTTCACTATCTTTAAAATTTGCAATATTATTAATCACATTTAACTATAAATTTTTCTCAAAAATTAATATAAAATTATTATGCTAATCTTCTTAATTACATTAAAAAATGTTTAAATTAATAAATCTACTATTCAATTTTTAATTGTTAAAGACTAGAAAATATGTCAAAATAAAATATAAATATAACCTAAATAACCTATATGTGAAAATAGAATTTATATTTAGTTTCTCTTACTTTTCACTAAAAACCTTTGTTCATGTAGCACACATAATGCATTTAAACACAAAATAGTGGCTTCCATCAATGACCAAAGTGTAAATGCCATTATTTTTAAATAAAATATCTTACTATTTAAACATGTAATGATACTTGGAATACGTGTTGCTAACGTCAGAACTCTTGTTTCAGAAGTACAGTCGATAAACTAGATTTTTTACATAGTTACCAACAGTGAATATCAATTTTCATAGCTATTAATTAAATAATTTTATTAATTTTTATATATTAACATAAATTAATTAAAAACTTATTGTAAATAGTTGCACATTATTCATATAATAATATAGTATCGTGTCATTAATGCATATAACCTGTAATCAAATGATAAGAAGAAATACATACTCGGTAAAATGGAAATTTCAAATTAATCTATTTCTCTTATCATGATTAGATATTTACATAAAAAACATTCTAATATAGTAACAATAAAACTTTAAAATTAATAATATTAATAATTTTTTTTCCATTAATTTTAATTTAAATTTTTTAACTCGTCTTATAAAATACTACATGATATATTACATGAAAACTCAAATCATTTTATCACGCGTTTTCACATAAAACTTTTATCTCCTTAAACATCCTCTATATTCTAATCTCTCCCTTTTCTTCCAGTAATGACTATTACAACCATTACCATTACTGATACCACATTTATTTACCAAACTTTGTTAGTGTAATTGCTCTTAAATGCTATATATAGTATAGGTATATACAAATTTAAATTAACTATTTGATTGTAAAATACACTCAAACAATTTATATATTTATTATACATAATCACAATTTTCTTTAGAAATATCTATTAAATATGTTCAAAAATAATGAAGAATTGAGATTAATTAATTCTAATTTGGATTGATATCTTTTTTTAGAATTGTAAATATTTAAAAAAAATATATAAGTGCCTTTTTTGTTCTTTTGTTCATGAACCTAATAAACAAAACAAAAATGTTGAATTTAATTATATAATTTATTATATAAATATATTTTATAATATTTATTTAAATTTATTGTCTCAAATAAATAAACTTATGATGTTTATGATTTTCTCTTTATGATATAAGTTTTAAATTTTGTTAACTGTTCAAAATTTAATATTTATAATAATTATAATAAATTATAATTAGTATAAAAATACATTTATTTGCATTAATTATTACAATTAACAACAATCACGGCCAATCTAAATTAATAGATGTCACGTCAAGTGCAACAATATCTACATCAGCTTCAAGTAAATCACATAAACTTGGTTTGGTCCGACCAAAATCACTGTGAACAAATTCTTTAATATATGTCCCCGCTTGTGTACAAACGTCTATAATAAAAAGGTCATCCAAATCCTGAGTCAACTGAGAATAATTTGAAGGAATTTCAGCTCCAAAGTCCCTCATTGTTTGAGCATGAATTTTATGAATGATACGATTTCTCAAAGCCAAAGGTCGCCTATGCAGCACTCTCATTGGAGTCTTTTGAACAATCTCAAATGGTTGCATATTATTTAACTTTTCCAATAAATCTAAATTATATGGTTTTGATTTATATATACATAAGGCTCGATAATTTTTTGTTTTTTCATTCTCTCCTTCTTTTAATTTCTTTAAATCATCTCTGAAACATTTGTTTTTAATATAATTATTTATTTTTATTTATTAATTCTATTAATAGTCAGTAATTTCTTTAAATTATAATAATAGATTTAGATATAATGTGATAAAATGTAAAGAACTTAGTATATAATTATATATAAGATAATGTAGACTCGCATAAGAATCAAATATTTTTTTATTTTAAACAAAGCATTAGATGTAGAAATTAATTATATATGCATTTAAAATTTAGTTTTACCTATTTAAAACCCTCATTCTTGATACAATTTGTACATCTTTGGATTCGTTTACACTTGAAACTATGTTAGACAACATAACATCTGAAATTTTTGCAGTTTTAGGATTTACTAATTCCACTGCAAATGGTCGACCACTGTTTAACATTCGTACATCAACATCTTCACGTCCAGATGACAAAAATTTGATTGCTAAAAATTAATTTTGAAATACTTATTTCACAATCAATATGGAAATCTTTATTATTTTAATATATAATTTGAATATAATAAACAATTTCATATAAAATCATAATCACAATATATAATTATTGAATTTATAACTATATAAATAATAATTTATTATGGAAAATATAGCAGTTATTTATTATATATATATATATATAATATGTATATATATTAACTAGCACTTAGGCATTTTATTATATAGATAATTTATCATAGTTTTGCAATAAAAATGTATTATTTATTGAATTATCTTACAATCTATAGAGATGTATTTGACAATGCCATTAAATATGATTTCTTGCACTGAAGTTTCCATCTTTTTTTCTCCATTAATATACCAGGGTGTTTGACATACTTTTCTTGAAAGTTTTGTATAACGTCCTATATATGAAATAAAAAGTTCATAAATTATATCGTTTGAATCATTTATTTAAAAAATTCATAAAACGTATTTTTACCTCCAATGAAAATACTGTCGTGTGAACATTGAACTTTATCAATTTCAACATAACATTCAGGAACCTTTAAATCCATCAAAGGAGTCTCTTCAAATTTATTGTTAGAAATATCATTCAAAATGTTTTCGATTACTTTTCTACTGTAGGTCACTCGTGATTTTTTTGAATTTTTATTTGGACATTTAAAGTTATCAACGCTGCAAAATAAAATTTTGTTTGATATATACTGTATATTTATCCTAAAAATGTTTACAAATTTAACTATATTGTAATATATATATTATTATATATATTAATACACGTATTAAGAATATTAATTTATAATAATTAAAGCATAATATGCATTATGATCATAAGTAAAAAATTCAATTGATTATATAGAAATAAATTACAAATCAGAATTTATAATTTTATTTTATTTATAAAAAGTATTTATAAGCAAAGCAGATTAATATTTATGAGATGTATTGTTTTAATTATGATTTATATTTTTTAAATTAACAATTTAATATTTTATAAATATTGAATAATGTATAAACATACACTTGCACATATTTCGCTGATATACTTACAAACATTTACAGTCCTCGTCATCATTTGTATAAAAAAAAGAAATGTCAAATATAAGAGAAGGAATACATTTGACACATCCAATACAATTACTTGTTCCATTGCAGGCTGCATATCCTGCTTTAATATCAAGGACTTTTTGTAATTTTGGATATGAGCACCACCTCCAAATATCTTTTACACTTTGAATACTTTTTCTATAAGTTTGCATGTCATCGTTTTCTATCTTGAATTCATTTATCACCATGATTTGAATTGCACGTTCTTTTAAAAATATTGAAACAGGAATTGTTAAAGCACAAGTAAACAAGTTGATGCCTTTATAATTGGATTCATATGCAGTTTGTACCTAATAAATTATAAATTATAAATACATAAAAAAATCACATTGAATATTGATATTCATGAAATGCTGTATTTTTACATTATTCAGATATTTTTTTGAGTGAAATGTTAAATTTATATAGCAAATAAAATTTTGTTTCATTAATAATATATTAATAAATAAATATAAATATGAAATCAATCATATTTATTACAATTTTTTGTTTGTTCTTTATCATTTAAAAAAAATAAATAATATTAATAAAATAATAATACTTTAATTATTACAATACAAATAATTAATTAATATAAATTATTTAATAATAAACATAAAAGCAATATATAAATTAAATGTTTGATATATATAGATACAATAACATTATGAAATACCTTTTCAATTGATTTTTGTATAACTTCATCTTGTAATATACCCAAACAAATTAAACAAGGTTTAGAAGGGTTTAATTTGACTAAATCGTCATCGGTCAAAAAGTCTATCTGCAAAAATAAAGCAAATTAATTTTTACTGAATTTATTTTATTATTATAAATTGTTTACTTAAAGTACTTCTAATTTTACTTTATCACAATAACTTTAACACACAATTTTTATTCAACTTCATATTAATTAATACTGCATAATTTTCAAATACAAAATTAAAAAAATATAAAATAATGAATTTCAAATCAGTCAATATAGAATACCTCTTTAGAGGTTAGTTCCGGATCTCTAAAAATGTCTGGCAATGTAAATAATTTAGTCGGATTCACTGCACTAAATCGTAAACAACACCGCAAGCAGCAACCTTTTTGTAACAAAAATTGAAATATCTCATTCTTTCGCTCGTAATAATACATAATTATTTGCGTTTAACCCTTACGAGTGTCAATAAACAACGTGCTTGATCGGCGGCTTTTCAAAACAGCTGTTTAAAATTGGCGGGAAATATGGCTTCTCCAATTGAAATGCTTTAAATTGAAACAACATTTTTAACAATCATTTTATTCAAGAATATAAACAATAAAAAAATTATTAAAAAAAACATACAATAATATAAGTTTAGTTTAAATTACTAAATTATTCAAATTTAAATAATAATTAAACAATTGTATGTTGATTTATATGTTGTAAGATTTGAAATACAAACGTTTATAATTCAAATACAAGTATATTAAAAAGTATAAAAAGTTTAAAATGATAAAGAATTTCATACTTGTGTGCACCTAAAAATTCAAAAATGACAAATGAGGAACTTTGAAAATAAACAACATACAATTGTAAATGACTAACTTCGTTTCGTTACAATGTCATTAATAACAATGTCGGAATGTCAGTTAATTAAGTGAAAAGTATAACTTTTAATTGGGAAAAGAACTCTTGTAAATTGTAAAAAGTATTGCTTTTAAACATGGCGAATCATGTGCCACCTGATTACACTGTGCCAGCGATCGATAAACGAATCGACAGGATCAAATTTTTGAGGCAACAAGCTGCTTTAGCTAGTGACACTTTAGAGAAAAAACTTGTAAGAATCTTTGAAATTTATTATTTAAAAAGAACACGATTATTGGTGTTTACATGTTTAATAAGAATATCATTTGAATAAATATTATTTTCCAATTTAGATTATGAAATTGATTTTTAAAAAATGTCATATGTTTGTTTATAAAATTTGTTTAAAGAAATTAGCAAAGTATTCATAAATTGAAATATTTCTTTTTATATTTTGTATTCATTAATTATATGGATATTGATATGTGCATGAAGGTTCAAATGTTGATTATCAACGAATTATATTTAAATAAATAATAATAATTTTTTACAACTAAAATGTACACTTTTTAAAGGTAATATTCTTAAAAATATAATCCAATTAGAAATTATTGCTATCAAAGTAAAATTCAATATGATTGAACAGGTTGATTAACTGAATTTATTAGATTCATTGATATTCAACGTTTGAAACTTCATACATGTATATTGATTTTGTTTATAATAAATTAAATTGAGTTTTAATACACAATGGACTTGCAGAGATATTTTTTAAAAAATTGGTTAGAAATTATTTATATTCTTGTATATTGTAGTTAAAAACGAGTAATATTTGTTATCATGGATTTGATACTTGTTATAAATTTAATTTTATACAAAATTGCCTATTATTTTTAGGAACGTTTTAAAATTGCCAGGAAAAACAGACAAGGGACTTTGCAATCCCAACATCATCACATTTTAGACCTCGCTGCTTATATTCTAAATATTGAACCTGTTACGATAGAGGAGGGTGTAATCGATAGCGATGCATATATTGACACTCTTAGTAGCTTTTTCCAGCCAGATGGACACCAAGTCATCATCATCTTTTATCAACTAATGCGACCACCTGCTTTGAGTAAAATTAAAATTTGTACAAATTTGTATTAAGAATTGCATGCAAATTTTAATTTTTTTATTAGTTTGTATTTGAAATGAATTATTTATTTACTTATGAATAACGAAAACGAATTCAGCAAATCGTTATTTAATTATTGTTATGAATTATCTGAAGCAACTGCATATTAGTATTGCTTTAATAATTTATGTAGAAATAATATATAGTTTTACTTTTAAGTACCAAACTTTTAACTATACCTTTCAAAGATGGATTCAAAGAATAATAATTCTTAAAAATACGAAAAAGATTTATGGCAATATATCACAAAACACTAGTCTTCAAAATGATTGATTTATATCGAATCGTATTTAATAATTGATCTGTCTAATATTTCTCAGTAAGTCGCTTTGTGAGGAGGTTGTAAGTAGAATTGTAAATGGTTGTTACGGATTTGAAACATATTATAATTTTCTGTCTATGATTTATGTGTATCGATTGTGCAAAATGTATATACCTTATTTAAAGAATATATTTATAATTAAATATCATAATCCAATGAAATAAATGACATAAAATGACAAGGTTTTTATAAATTGGAGTATTGATATATTTGTATGTTTTTGGATCATTCATACATTAATCTGATTATTTAATATTTAATACAGCACAATTTCATACAATATAGGTATAGGTATTTCCCTTACGTTGAGATACTTAATATTGCTTTCATTGTTTCTGTTAGTCTTCGTCTTATCATATTCTATTCTATTGTATAATATAAAAAAAAGCATTATCAAGAAACAATACTTTTGCAGAAGTTACATAACTGGGTTATCGAACGGGTTTGTACCCAATATACATGTATTTAATTGAATATATATTCCTTCATTAAAATACAAACACATGATGCAGAAAATCTGACTTACAACCATCCTTCCAAATGCACAATATTATATAATGTATAATATTATATATGCAATGTAACGAAATATGCAAATTCGTTGGAAATATGCAAATATTTTAAAAATACTGCTTATTATTTTATGAGATTTTATAAAATAAAAGAATTTTTAGATTTTTGTATATGTATTTCTTTTTAATTTATTATGTTAAAACATATAAGAGCAAAATTAATAGAAACCACTTATTATTATAGACTTTTAAATGAATATCAGACTTTGAATGAATCAGTAAATTTTTAATTCACAAATCTAATCCTGTATTTGGAAATGAAACTAGGGATAATTAATTCCTAATCCTATCAAACAGGATTACATTAATAATAAGATTATAATGCAATCCCATAAAATTATACAGTTTCAAAAACAAATTGAATTTTAATTTAATTTTTGGCACCAAGATTATTTGTCATTGTTTAAATCAAACATATATATATATTGAAATAAAAATTAATGTACAATGTAATAATAAAATAAATAACGTATATTTAAAATTGTTATTAATTAATTGATTTAAATTTATATAATTTAAAACCACATGTAGACATACGAAAATAAATAAACAAATGTTAAAAAAAATATAAATTTTGGATTTATATTAGATAAAAGTCTGAAAAGCTTTTTCTAGCTTTGTACGAAAAAAAATCAAAATGGATGTTATTATTCATAACAGCTCTAATTTGCGGTTTCAGATACAGGACGTTGGAGTGAACAGATAAAATCAAGTGAACGTATAATGACTTCGTGCGTTACTGATGGCACTACTGAAGAATTTAAAGGAAAGTGTGTTATTGTGTACAAATTGAAATCGGGCGTAAAATTTGAAATGAAGGAATTAATCGAGGCAAGCTTTTTTTCGAAATAAAATCTGAATGACAGCTTTTAAATTCGTACTTGTGTGTATGTGCATATAACTACTTACAAAATGCAGAACAAGAACGACAGATTATCAAACCAGAACAATGATGCCTATTTCGCATCATTTAACATTATTTCAATTTTTCATACTGAAATATAATACAATCATTTTTTACTTTTTTTTTTTTTTTTTTTTAATAATTATAATACTTTATAATTTAAATATGAAATTTAATATAAAAAGTTGAAGCCGAACAACTGCTATTACATTTTTTTATATAATTTTTTTTATTCATAGATTATCTTTTATATTAATAATGTTCTTAAATTGTAAACGCAAACTAAGTATAAGTATTCAACTTTTTATTTAACAATTTTTTTGTATTTAAATTTAATTCTAGGAGATTTTTATAGTTAGTTAAGTAGGATTTAAACAGCGAATAGAAAAGAAATTAAACTGGGCCTAAAATTGTCGTTTTTTCTTACTCTAAGGGCCAAGCCAAACTTAACTGGACAACTTTTGTTTTAGAAATATGTTTGCGATATACTGTATTTTGCAGAAGTTGTTATTGCTCTGTCTTTTGAGCGTAGCTTTTGATGTGGCGACACACTTTTCGCAACGAAATTTCGTTGTTATTCGCTGTCAGAGGCATGCGTGTATCAAAATTGTAACAAAGAGGTGCTTTCACAAATGCTTTGCTTCCCGTTAGCGGTGACAAAATGTTCTTTTTATCGAACTTCTGAGCTCCCGTCGTTTCCCATTAAGAACATTTGTCGGGACTGGCCCGACTGATTTCCACTTATTACGTTCTGCTACTTTATTTGTACTGACCTATTTAAGTACTGCAACGTGGCATCTATTCAACTTTGATATTTCAACAAATTTAAACAATAAACGATTTAAAGAACAGAATTTGCAGGGATTCTAACTGCTGAAAATGTTGCATTCATCGAGCTAAAGATGTAACTGATCTTATTCAATAATAAGATAAAATAGAAATTTGTTCAAAGCTTATTAAATACAATTATTTGTTTTATATAGAGTAATTAATTTATTATAATAAAAGTAATTTAATTAATATAGTTTATTCCTTAAAGTGGATTGTCTGTTCTCAAACTATATTTTATTTCATTTTTTCCTGAAGTTTAAAACTTTAACTGCAGTTTAATATAAATATCAAAGAATTTCAAAATGAAACGTTTTTATATCAATTCATAAATAATACTCAATAATATTTATGTACATATATTTATAAATTTTTATTTATTATTTATATGTTTCTATGGCTTATATAATTACTATTTTCACAATAACCTGTATTATCGATATCATTATTATTTAGGAATAAATTTTTAATTTTTAAATCATTCAATAAATAACAAAATAGTAAATAATAAAGATAATTGACACATCACTTTAATAAACAATCAATTTTATGATAATAAAAAAATGTTCTCCAAAATTGTTATTAAACATAGGAAACTTATGAAAAAACATATTGTTCATTGCCTTTTGAATATTAATTTTCTTTCTATTGGTCTAATTTGTATTAAGAATAATACAATTTATTTATAATTTTATTTAAGTTAATGTTGACAAAATATGTTAATTTTTGCTTCATAAATTGTGAATTGCAATATGACTAGGAAATTATTAATGTTACAATTTTCTTTTTTAGAAATAGTCCATTAATTTAAATGAAATAAATTTTGCTTTAAATAATCTTTGCAGGAAACATATGTTGCTTATGCGGAAACTGATCCAAAGTCAAAGAACACCTTGGCAGGATTGTCTGAACTAATTGCTCGTTTACATGTGCCAACCGTTGTTATTAGTAAGCAGTGGGACGATTTACTGAAAACTCAAGCTGGACAAAAAATTCAGAACAATTTTTTAAGTGACTTTCGCCATTTTTGTGATTTCCTTAGCAGTTAGTATTGACAAAAATTTTTTATACTATATAATGATTTACACACGTACTTGTATTACCAGCAATATATCAATATGTTGACTTTCCTAATGATGACTAATATGGTGTATTTGAAATGAGTTAATGTTGTCATTTCCTATAATCAATATTACCGCCATAAATTAATTTTGAAGATTTTAAAGAATTTTGAAGAATTGATATTTATAAAACTTGATTATAAAATAATAAGTATATAATTGCACATAAAATTCTATTAATTAATTATAAGATGTATAATTATTAATAGAGATATAAAAACATATATAACTATACAAATGATAAGTGATAATAATTACAATGTTTCTATTTTCTAATCAAAAAGTTTATTAATAACAATTTGTATACATTACAAGACTAAAGTCTATATCTAAATTAATGTAATATTTATATACATACGTTAATCATAATTAATTTAGATTAATGTAATATTATTAAATTATTAATTTTAGTAATATATGAATATTGTTGTTAATAAACTTTTAGAAAATAAAAACATTGCAATTGTTATTACTCATTATTTGTATATTACAGTTAAATTAAATACAATTTCATTCGATAAAATTGTATTTTTTAAACATTTATTGAAACATTATATAAATGTTTACAACTGTGAGTTGTAAAATATAAAATAAACGGTAACGCTATCTCACGCGTTTCACGTTTTAAGTTGAAAATATCTACTTTCAAAAATACAATAGACCAAAAAGTAAACTCCATGTAAAATTTATATGAAGCATGCATGACGACGTGAAAAAGCATATTGATGCCAATTTCACGCAGTTTATTTATGCAGTTTTTTTTTACATAAATTCTAGCTAAAAGGGATTATTTTTTGTTTTAGTTATTGGGTCCGACTGTAAAAGTCAGTCCCGTGCTTGACAAAATTAACAAAGAATAAAATTTAAATTACATATAATAGCTTGTTCCGCAGTAGGTGTTTTATAATATCGAAACAACGCTTTACATGCGAGAAAGAATTTTCGGTACGCCACCTATAAGTTGCGACGGTTAGCATAACGATATTCCTTAGCACCCGTAAAATTGGTGACATGAAATTTGAAAGTTGAAGTTAATGGTACTAACTTAGCACTACGGAAT
>JABFQC010001239.1:0-20324 GCA_022817085.1 Psilanteris sp. ZL-2020 | reverse complement strand
AAATTAACCAAATTAAAATTATTTTATATTTATTAACAAATTCAAAATGTAGTAATTATAGAGGAAACGTTACATGCTCTTAATTTCTAAATAAATATATAACGAAAAGTAGTTGTGATTTAAAAAAATATATACTGGATTTATTGTAAATTAATAGTAAAAAATTATATTGAATAATTTATAAAGCTTATGAGAACTTTTGTTTTACTTATTGATAATTTTAATACTGCATTAATATTAAAATATTTGGAAATTTAATATACTTATTTTTATAAATCATTAATAATAATAACTTATTTCAATCATGATATAACATTGTAATTAGAATTTTAATTATTTACATAAAATGTTGTTAATTTCTATTAATTTATAATTTATTATTCAATTCCTTTAATTTTGAATATAACAATAAAGAAAATAATTCAAAATGTCATAAGTGGAGCAAAACCTTAAATTTCATATCATCGTGTCTTCAGTATTATAAATAACAGTGATTTAGCCTTAAATACAAACTGAAACAGCATTAGCGTATAACAGTGAATATATATTGCCTTCTAATACTGCATCACATGATTGTCAATATTAAATCAGTTTTAAAATGGCAGTGTTATTCAGTAATACTAACGCAGTCGTAGTTTAGCGCTGCATCAGTTGTTTTTTTCTCAGTGTATACTAAACAGAATATACAATATTCTAAAATAGTAAATAAAAGATGATAAAACAAATTAAAACTTTATCTTTATTCATAAATGTACTGTTTTAAAAGTTAATATAAATATACATTATAAAATATACAAGTTAAAATAATATTAATAAAATTACATACAGATTTACTAGAACGTTCCCAATATTTTTCAATTAAAGGGTTTCTAACTGTTTCCCACTCTTCAGCCAAATCAAGTAATTTCCATCTTTCCACTTCTATTTCATACTCTAAATTCTTAACTCCCGCATCGCCTTCATTCAACCATTCATATAATCTTGGAATTATATTCTTTTGTTCTTTTAATATTGTCAAATCTTGTAGTTTAATTTGCTCAGAGTGTTTAATATCAGATAACATCTTATTAACATTATTACATTCAAGTTGTGTTGTTTCAATATTTATACGAAGTTCCTCACATTCTTTAGATATTTGTTCTAAATTAGAATCATATGTTTCTTCTTCTTTTAATGAATTTTCAATTAAAGGCGAAGATTCTATAGGACTTTCAAATTCTGACTCCTGATACATAAAGTATTAATTTTATAAAAAATTATACTTATAATTATATTGAACTATAAAATTGTTTACCTTGGAAGATGTATCTTCAACACACTTTAAAAGTTTAATGTTATTTATAATATTGTTTATAAGAGAAGAATCTTGTGTCTCAGTATTTTTATGTTCTTGTTGTGATGTTATCCATTCCAATTTGTTCATCATATTTGTTGGTCGAGAATACAATAATTTTGAATTATATGATAATATACATGGAAATATATCTGCTTTATGTGTAACTTGTTCAGGCACTGATTTTTGGTAATGTTTACAGTAATATTCATAATCTGAAATAATGAATGAAATAATAAAATAAAATAAAAATAAAATCTGAAATTTATTGTTTCTTCATTTTTTAACAATGCACTACAGATGTTTAGGTAAATATTCTTTAAAACATTTTATAATAAAAATATTAAAATAAATTAAAACTAAATACAATAGTATGTTAATAAATAAGAAGTAGCTAATGTTAATTTTGCAAAACTGGTAATTACTAATTACTAATAATTTTAATCAATTACCTTTACTTTTGTTTATTCTAGATGGTGCATCTAGTCTTGTAGAATTATATAGAATTTTAGTTTGTCCCATAAATTTTACTTCTTGTTTATGACAATAATGTGGTAGCCATGGTTCTGTCAAACTTACTGACAAAGCTTTTGCTACAGATTTTTCTAATAATGATATTTTGCTTATATTAATGTCTTCTATTTTATCTTCTTTTGGAGTCGGTAATTTTTCCGTAAGAAACGGTATTAAACGACGCAATTCTACATCAGAAGGATACAAAAATGTGTGGTATCCTACTGTACCATTATACTTAAGCTCCTAGTTAATATAAAAAGATAATTACTTAGTATTTTAATTTTATTTGTTTTGCTTAATTTATATTAAATGAAATTATAATGTAATATAATACTTTAATTTTTTCAGCCAATGTAGTACCAACTCTTAAACGTGCTGCCATACTAGGTGGTAATTCAGGACATATATTTAAATCTGGTTGAATAGTTGTTAAGCATTTTACCACAATATGTACTACCAATTCGGCATTAAAACTATTTAAACTTGTAATGCTTTCTTCTATATCACTAAAAAAAATTATATTGATTAATACACATTTTATATTTTATAATAATGAATAAATAATGATATATATAATTTAAAACTTATACAATAAATTTATATATAATGTTTATATAAATAATAATAAATATATTTTAATCTTTGTAAATTGAAATCTGATGTCATAATTACATTAATAATAAATATAATTATATAAAAATCATCAATTGTTAAATATTTTTAATATTATATATCAACTAATTCTTGATAAGAACAAAATAATTATAATATAGTTATTAACAATTATCCATTTGTTGTTTAGATATAAATAATAACTATGATAAATTAAAAACTATCTAAAGTTGTATATTTAAAGTAATTTCCTTACATTATATAAGCAAATTTAGTACATGCAAACTTACCAGCCTATTTGACGTAAAGAATGTATTATAATATTGTCGACTTCTTCCATTTTGTATAAAAATTATAAATATTATATTAATTCGGCCTTTTATTTGTATTCAACAATTAATCTGTTCAGCTTATACTATAGTAAAATTAGAAAATACACCTACATGCGACCCTACACCGCTACACCTTATCCATCTCATTATTAGTATTAGTGATATTAGAGTAAAAAACTAAAACAGTGTTACCAACTCAATGATTTTACCGGGAAATTTAATATAAGAATAGCATGTTCATTCATTTATTTTTAATATAATTTAAATATTAATATTTTTAGTAGAAGTTTGTAACAATTAATAGCAACAAATTAATTAACTTTTTTACGTTTTTTCAATGAAAATGATGTATATGAAAACACTTTTTAAATTTTTCCATGCGATATAGTTGTTTCATAATAATTGAATTATACTATTGTATTTTTTTTAATATGCAGAAAAATTAGGTACAACAAACTTTTTATAGTTATATAATATAGTTCTATAGTCTCATTAAAGCTTAGATATATGTAAAACAGTAAGATATTATTAAAAAAATTAATTAATGATAAAGAAAGGATTAAAATGAAATAAAATCGTTTAAATATTTCATTAACTGTATTTTGTACTTTTGAAATTTACATTTTATATTAAATTATATTATTTTATATTATAATACATTTACAATTTAATAAAACTTTGTTTTTAATAATTACACATATTTATTTATTTTAATTAAGTTCATTTTCAGTTTTTGTTTTTTTCCTCTCTTTCAATATGTTAGTAAGGAAAAATTCACCAGCTTTATAAGATGATCTTACTAAAGGGCCGCTAGCAGTATATAAAAATCCCATTTTATTACCAACATTTTCTAAAAATTTAAATTTTTCGGGAGTCACATATTCTATAACTTTTAGATGTTTCTTTGTAGGTTGCATATATTGTCCTAAAGTTATAGCATCAACTCCAGCATTTCTTAAATCTTTCATAGTTTGTTCCACTTCCAAATCAGTTTCACCTAAACCTAACATTATTGAAGATTTTGTTATTAAATTTGGGTTTACTAATTTAGCTCCTTCAAGGACAGCCAGTGATTGCCTAAAATAAAATTTACTTGTTATGATAATAATTGTTATTAAATCAATTATTCTTATTTTAATTACTTAACACTTATTATTTTAAATAGATTTATATTAGCATCCTTCACAGTTTATATTTACTTCAAGTTTATGTTAAAATTAAATAATTTTAGTTATTTAGTGAAATACAGTATTTTTTCTAATAAATAGAAAGTATATATCATATTACTTTAAAAGAATAATAAAATAATAACTTGCTTTTTAAATTCTGCATAGGAAACAGTAAACAAAATGAAAGATATAACTAATGTTTATTTTTTAACACAAATTACAATAATTGAATTAAATGAAATTTTACTTCTGCAAAAATGAAGTAATTTTCTATAGTTATTATTTATATAATATAAACAAATTATATCACAAATTTTTGAAATATTTAAAAGCTGTTTCAAAATATTATTTATGAGTTTTCAAAGAATTAAAGTTTTTGAAACTATACTTTATTTCATGCAAATAATTTTTAATTAATGTGAAAACAAGTTAAAATATAAGTATTTCATAGAGTATAAATACTAGCAATACATTTGAACCGTTGTCATTCATTTTAATAACACTACAAGACAAATATATTATTATATATTAATTTTAATTAAATTTTTTTTTTATTTTATTAAAATTCAATTGAGTATAACTGTATCTTTTTAGAAATGAATTTAAAATATAAAATTGCATATATATATATATATATATATTTAGTAATATTCAGTTATCAATTAATAAATATAAATTTACCTATATCTTGCACGTCTGTCACGAACAAAAGGTGTAAGATTTTCAACAGTTTCAATATTGTGAGCAAAAACATCTAATCCTGAATTTACTATGATTTTCACACAGTTTTGATTTCCTCTAAAATCTGGTACTAAACATTCAACCAATATGCTACTTCTAGAAAAATATAGAAAGTATTAATCTGTAAATAATTTATAATTACATATAAAGTAATAATATATACCTTTGTTTTATTTCTTTTACTGTAGAAGCTATATGATTAGTACCACCATCTTCTAGATCTATATGATAAAAACAATAATAATAATATTATTATAAAAATATTAATATATATATATATATATAAATTAAAATTGTTTAACATAAAGAAATTTTATAACAAAAATCAACAAAATCTAAGAAATCAGAATACACAGACATTAATAAATAGAATATATTTTACTCGTATTTTATATAATTATATATATATGCTTTAAATGTTTTAACATTTAAAAATAAAATTAAAATGAACAATTAAAATTTTACCATCTCTATCAACAGATGTAAGAACTACATAATCAAGACCCCAATCAGATATTGCTTTAGCAGTGTTTTTTGGTTCATCTGAATCTAATGGTGGTGGTGTTCTTGCAGTTTTTACAGAACAAAATCTACATCCTCGAGTACAAGTATCTCCCATTAACTGTTCAGATGTTTAGTGATTAAAATTTACATAACCATAATCATTACTTATAATATAATAATTAATTTGAAAATAGTTTTAATTCATTTATACAAATGGTGTAATATTTAACATATATTTTAAAATATACCATTATAGTTGCTGTTGCAGTTCCATGTTGACCACCACCCCAACATTCTCCAATGTTTGGGCACCTAGCTTCTTCGCAAACTGTACTTAATTTTAGTTTTCGCAATTGTTCTTTGATTTTACTATAATTTTTTCCCATGGGTATTTCAGTCTTCAGCCAAGGTGGTAATCTTAATCTAGATTTGTCTCCTTTTTCCAATTTTAATATACCATTATATTCTGAGGATTGTGATATAAATTCTTTAAAATCAGGTCCATTTTCTATTTTTTTTGAGAATTCATCTTTGATAGACTTTGTACACTTTGTACACTAAAATTATAAATTATATAAGACATTATAAACATGAATAATGTTATTTTTAAATACGCAATTTAAAATGGAAAGAATTCTATACAAAATAATTTAGTTTATAAAATAGACTAATTCATTTAGTACAAATTCACTGATAAGAATACTTACACTATTGTGAAAATTGGCAATTGATAAACTAGTTGTATTAGGTATTCGAATAATTCTTAACATATTTAATTATGTTGTATAACACAATATATAGTGATATAATTAGATATTGTTCGATAATAAAGTTGTCAAATTTATATTATTACCGAATTATTTCTTATTATTATATCAAATTCCTTAGATAACCTTCTAACCTTTCATTGTAGATTACACAAAAAATTAAAAGAAATCTTTTAATGTGTTTACTTTATTTAATGTTTTAAGTACATCAGTATGTACATATTAAATTATAAATAATTTTTATTTTTTAAAATCATTTTATTGAATGTACATATTTTATATTTCTTCATTTGACGTTTCTGAAGAATTAAAAAAAGAACTTTAGTATTTATAAACACTGCATGCGTAATTGTCCATACTATTATAGTATATTAAGGTGCGTTTTTAGTTGTAAAGTTACTGGCAGTAAAGTGTTAAAAAAGATGACAATATATATCGAAACAAGTTAAATGAAGATAGTTATATTACTGACAGTACCTTTTAAAGAACATGGTGATTAAAAACATACCCTTATGGATGTTCGTTTATTACGTTATTTTAAAATAATGTAATAAACGAACACGCCATTAATATTAGTGGTCAGCAGTGAAGCCAAATTGCCAAGTGACCATGGTCCATTTCCATTCAAAATAAGTTTTTTCAGTACTGGGGCCTGAGGCCGTATTTTTTAACAGATTGCTATCGATTCAATTGAAATCTGAACGCTGTCTCATTCATTATACAGCGGGAATATGTTCAGATTTCAATTGAATCGATAGTAATCAGTTAGAGAATACGGCCCCTGGTTTATGAAATGATATAACAAAGGCTGAGTTCAAAAATTACCTTTCAGTACTGAAACAATGAGATAAAAATATGAAAATAAATAATTAAGACAAAGACAAAGACAAAATAAATTTTAGAACTCAGCCAAATAAGTAAAACCAATACAAAAGTGCTGAAATACAGGAACGTAGATGAATGTATGAATCAGGAGAAGTTTATTTGAATTGGAGAACGATAAAAATTAAAAGAGACTAGTTTATATAATTGGTGTGTTCGGTAATTAATTGAAGCGACAATTCAATTAAATAAATGCGCCATTTATTATCAAAAAAGTAATTTAGGGACCCAAAATGCAATAATTTTACATCCTGCATTTATTATTTTAAATAATACACAAATCGAAAATTATCTCCCGTATAAAATATTTGTAAATAAATCCTGTAAAAAATTGTGATAAACCGAAATTGCTGAAAATAAAAATACACGTTTTATCTATGGGATCACAAATCGATGTCGATAGGTCACCAATGGATATCAATGGAACCTCACTTCTACAAATTTTTATCGTTTTTTTCTTTATTTTCTTATTTATTAATTTTCATATTTTATCACATTAAATAAGTACTGAGAACTTATTTTGAAACGTTTTCATAGTTTTTTATCTTTATTTGCTTTATAGTTATATTTTCATTTTTTGAAACTAATAATATAATTTATTAATACAGAACACACTTATCCGGCTTGCGCCGAATTGCATTATCCATTTTATTAATTAATAATAATTTCCGAAAACGGTATTTATAATATATTATTTATTTATAAGCGCTAGGAGGCGCTTCAATCACTTTTACATAACCTTTCTTTACGAACTGTAAGATAACCTTAAAACTTTATAAATTTTATAAATGTAATAAAATAATAACTAATCATAAATGATAAGATATTACTAGTAAATTTTTCATTTTTAGGCATTCAAGATTAAATTAAAATGAATATAAGTTAAATAATATTGTCATATAGTAATTGATACAAATATCATTTAGTAATTATAATGATTTAATTGTTGGAGTACAACAGTATAAGGAAGTATTATTTATCCTTATAATCAATAAAGACAATAACAAAAAAATATAAAAACAATAATAATAATTTAATTATTATTATTAATAATAATAATATAATAATTGACAATAAATAAATAATAATAAAAACAATGCAATCAACTTGTATTCGACTTTCGCGTATTTTTAGCGTTTATCGTGTATCACAGCACTGCTTGTCATTAGAAAAACCAATTCCTCAATTTCTTAGACCAATTGTAATTCAACAGTGTCCTCAACGTCCAAATACATTCTTTACAAAACGTAAGCAATAGTTTATTATTTTTCAATTCATTCCAAATAATTATTAATTTGTGCTATTATTAAATAAAAAAGAAAGTGTAATGTATTTATTTTTGTTAAAATTTAAATTTTAATAATATTGAATATTACAAATATTATAAAACAAAATTATGTTAATAGTTCCTGCTGAACAATTATGGAAATCAGTTGTTAGTGTATCAAATGCTGGAAAAAGAAGAGGTAGGGGTAAAAGAGGTTCTAAAAAAGTGGCTAAAAATTTAAATAAGGGTCAGTTTATTGGTGTGGGAAAAGTGAAGATGTTATGGCCAGGATTAAATTCACCTATATTACAAGGATCACAATTGGTTCAACAACAAAAATTAGATGATACTGCTAATTTGCAACAAGCATCTGTTCCTGATCATACAACTCACCAAGTTACTTTAAATAGAAGAACTAAAGTTCATCCTTTAGAAAGAGGTTGGACAAGCGCTACAATGTGTGGAAGAAGTATTGGACCACCGGATCCAGTAAGAAGTCGTAAGTATAATAATTTCGGATCAATTTCTTGTTCTTTAAAAAAAGTGTATAATAATTCATGCTACATTTTTAATATACAAATTTATGTGTCTGTTATATATATATATATATATATTATTATAATTTTGAATTATGTAATGTAATTGACTAAAATAACTAATATCAAAATTATGACTTTATATTATAAGTAATTGCTTATTGATGTAAATAATGTTTTATTTTCTAATTTTATTTTATTTTCAGAAAAATTTGAGAATTTTGATACAAAAGTTCTTGAAATGAAAATAGTAAATTGTATGACAAATAATTTGGGTAGAAGAAGAAGGTATAGCTGTTTTGTAGTTACTGGTAATAAAAATGGATTGGCAGGATTTGGACTTAACAAATCATCTGATGGGAAAGTGTCTATAAAAAATGCCAAAAATCGGGCAGGACAGAAACTTATGTTTATTAATAGATATAATGAACATACTGGTATATTATTTGATATATAGATTATTAAAATTAAAATATTCAAATCATTTACAATAAACTAGTTTTATTAATGTTTATTTTTATAAGTGTATTTATTGTATTTTAGTATACCATGATTTTTTTACCCAATTTGGTCGAACTAAAATATTTGTTGAAAAAAAACCTGAAGGCTACGGTTTAAAATGTCATAGAGCTATCAAAGAATGTTGTGAAATGATAGGTATTAAAGATATTCGAGCTAAAATTGAAGGTGCTATTAATGTTCAAAATATTGTTAAAGCCTTCTTTCTGGGACTAATAAATCAGGTAATAAATATTTATAATGTTAATATATAAAGTAGTATTTTTATATTTATATTAATGATTGTTTAAATTAAATATTTAAATAGAAAACACATAAAGAACTGGCTGAAGAGAAACAATTGCATCTTGTTGAATTTAGACGAGAATTTAATAATTATCCCTCTGTAGTAGCATCACCCTCTGTAGTAAGAACTAAAGATCAAATTAGTGCGGACGAAATTATGGATTTTACTCAATATGTTATGAATGGAAAAATAATGCTTAATAGGAAAAAACTACCACCATTTTATGAAAAGCTTTATTCATGGACAGTTAGAATGAGAAAACAACAATATTTAAAAAATCAAGAAAATGTTAGACTTCGTATACAGATGGAACATGGAACATTACGTAGTTTCTTAACAGATAAATATCCAGAAGCAGCACCTAAATATTGGGATAAAAATAGAAAGAAAGAAGTTGAGGAAGAGCAATAAAAATATAATGAAAAATATTAAACTATGAATTTAATAATATTAAAATATAAAATTATAAAAGAACATTTTTTTATAATATTCAATGTACCCATACATTAAACAAATAAAAAAAAATATTATCATTAATTCACAATGCAAATCTTTTACATATAATATATTACATTCAACTTAAAAATGACTCTACAATATTTTTATAATCTTAATTACTTTATATTATTATTTATTAGACATATATTTATATTTTAAAATATTAGGTATATAAATGCTAAAGGTCGGTTGAATATAAACATAATAAGCATTGTAAAGATTGGACCCTAGTTTTGGGGTTCCATTCACCATCCACAACTAATATGGCATCATTTCCGCATTGCTGTTGATATTAATGTAGAAATAATATGTATAAAAAAGAAACAATTTAATATCATTTTATTTATTGATTATTTTTTTTACACAGCTCAGAATGCTACAAAACTCTTTCATCTTTAAAATTGAAATTTCATTTACAGAACAGTATTATTGACATATTTGTTAGTTTTTTATTAATGATATTCGATTTTTATTAGATTTTTAAAAGCAAAGATTCCTCACCTACCCTATCAGAAGTATGTCTAACGTGGCCACGTTATTATTATTATATATTATTAAATAAATGATTGCAATAAAAAATACGAAGATATAAACAATTTTTGATTACTTGTTTAAAAATAATTTAACTTAATTGTCTGACTATTTTAAAATTGTCATTATCCGTACAATAATGTTATCGTTCTGTCTCATCTTATATTTACAATAAGTATGAGAGATATTATTTGGGGTTCAGGATTTTTTCTTACATAATTATTTTGAATACGTATAATATAAGGTCGAGTCATCTGAGTGTCGGAGCGTTAAATTAATGACTACGTGAAGTCTTGATTTTAAATGTTCGGCTTTTTCCATCTTTCATATCGATTCTCTACAACGCATATGTAGATAATTTGCGTGCGTGATTATGTGTATGTTAATACATACATTAATTATTATATAACATAGATAATCTTTAATATTAACAGATTATCAATATTATTTAAAATGCTAAAAAATCTAGTTCCAATTTTTGGTAAATATATATCGAAAATTTATCAGTGTTTAAGTAAAAGTTCGGTATTTTCTGAGTGAATTTTTGTTTTGTCCGTGAATTACTGTGTTTGTCATAATATTTACTGAACTTTCAGTAACTTAATGGAACATTTTTCTTCGAGCAGTAAATGTTATTTTAACATTCTGTAAGCGACATTATAACCTTCGGTAAAATTTCGTTCCTAATGAGATCGCTCTTTTTTAATAATTTATTAAAAATAACAACGTTTTTGTTTATTGTTATAATGTTTGTGCAAAAGATATAATAAAATTTATTTAATTTCATTTAATACACGACGCTTTTTAAAAAGTAAATCACATAAAATTTATGCTACCGTTGTAATATTATGTCTATCGTGGTATTTTAGGATATAGAAGACGCTCTTCGAGATATCTACTGAATATATCTTGACCCTTGTAAAATTTAATTTTATGAGAAACTCAAAACATTCTTATAATTTTTAAAACATAAATTGTCATTTCATTACACCAAATCTATATACAGTCGTCACACAATGAATATCATATTAAATTTTAATGTAAATAATCTAAGTATTTAATAATTATTAATACACATTGTATATTTTCTTTTTAATTCATATATTTATTTTGTAATAATTAATAATTCCAAAAGAATTCCATATACAATTTAGTTCAGCATATTAGACTTCCTCTTCAGGTTTTGTTCAAACTACAATAATTATGAAAGAAATTAATTAAACGATCAACGCTTTTACATTATGAATATAAGAAGTGTCCTTAAAATCGAACCTTAATCGTGACGAAGAACATTTAATTTCTATTTAAAAGCGATCATCTTTTACAATTACGTAGGAGGTAAATACGGAAAAGGGGCATTGCTGAATAATAATAACGGAATCCCGACGTCTTTCGATACAGTCTGGTATTTAAATCAGTACGCTTATATAGTTATGATTAATTTCTTTGTTCAAAAGTTTAAAATAACGGAACGGCTTGTGACTATATATAATAAATCGGTATGAAATTCGGAAAGTCCTCCGGACAACCGAAACACGACTTTCCTATTTTCCTTTTATTTATTATTAACTTATTCAATCGATTCGCTCCGGTTTATCGGGTTACAAGTTCGGAGCTGCAATAAATGTTCTTCCTCTCATATGCATATCATTATACTGATCCTTTCCATGAGAAATATATTGGACAGATTGTATATTTTCAGTATATATAATATAGTTTATTACAGTTTACAGTAGAGTAAGTCCACCATAAGGCATTAATTCGATTTAGTTTGGGAGTTTTCGTGTCATTTGTTCCCTTATGGAAGTGTTTCGAACTTTTTCGACCGTGATTGATAAGCATATATCGACGCATTTTATTAACTGCGTGATAATTAACATTGTCATGTTTATCGATGTACTTATTTTATTGTACAATTAAATATGAACATATGTTACACTCTGAAATAAAACTTCACGATATTCTACATCGTAATTATTAATTACTAATGAATTTTACTCATATAGCATGATTTATAAGAATTTCTAAACAAACGTTGCTGCGCCATATGTTGAGGATGATAAGCGATCTTTCTTATATATTAAAATAAATTATTTCTAATTCGGTCTTATTTATATACCATTTCGATTACTTTTATAATGTAATGTTTGGTTATTGTTATACGGATTTTAATTGATTTGCCAAAAAATAATTAAATTAATTTATTGTATAAATTTGACATCGTGGTTTCAGTTTGTTTACGTTCAGCTATATTCAAATTAATGGGGATCAAATTTCATTGTATACAATGTTTTTATGTTTTTATAAGATATTTAAAAGATTTAAGTTGATTAAGTATCTGTGCAATATATATATATATATATATATATATATTTCAAACTTGTTGCAAGTATATAATCAATGTAAAATTTATTGTGATATATATTGTTGATAACATTCATATTTTTTTGCTTCAAATTGTAAAAAATAGATTGCTTTTGATAAATAATTTTTAGTTAATTATACCGTCGGTTCATAATACTAATTTTCGAAAAATGTTGAAGGTATATAGTATATTTTATATATATGAAGATTATATGAAAACAGTGTTTGTTTTAAATAATTGATTTATTTGAAAATAAAATATTTTGAGGTATGTAATGTTGTATATTATGATTTAAATAGATATATGCAACTATATATATGATATGCTGCTCATTGAAAGAACAAATATCATTATTTTAAAATACAAAACTTATTGAATAATGAAAACACATTAGCGGTCGAAGTATCTTCGGACTATATATTCTCAGTGGTTGCATCTCGTAAGGTAACATCGTCTAATGAGTTTCTACGAAGGTTGAATGATGAGACCAACAAGAGTCACTGAAGTTAAATTATTCTATCGTCTTGTTTGTTGTTTTACGTTTTTTTATGAAGTTTTACCCTGTTGAAATAGTATTCTAACGTTACAGTAGTATTTTTATCAAATAAAATTATGCAAAAAAATGCATTTCTGTGCTCCATGTGAAAATTCATATAAATTATTATAATAAAATATTAATATAACTTTTATATAATATATTTAATCGATCAAATAATATATTTATTAACCGTTTAATTTATTTTGGAAATTTAAATTTATTTCAAAAATACTATACAAAAACCATAATATTAATATATTTATGATTTATATGCTATTGTACACGCAGAGAACATTTTGTTGATTCAACCAAATTTTGGTTAAATAAACAAAATTTTGGTTGAATCAACAAAACAATTCTCTGCGTGTATTATTTATATAAAAAAGTTACGTTACATATATTTCAAAGTAATAAATAATAATTTGTTTTACTACTGTTCAATAGTTGTGAAAAAAATTCTTAGTATTTTTACAAATTAGTGATTTAATTACTACTGCATTAAATACGTGTATAAGGGTTATTATTCGCACCTGTATAACCACTTTAAGAACCCTTTGTATATTCGTATAACACACCTGCACATAAGGGTTTTTTTATTATACTCTACTATGCTCACTCACGTTCAAAAATCATACACACATACACATAGATTTAGAGTATACCCAAAAGTGTATTTCATTTATTTTATATACTATGAATATAAATTTGTTCATATGTAATAACAAAGATATATAAATATATGTACAATGGATAAAAATATATGTTTATTATATATTATATATTATATATTATTTATATATTATATTATATTATATTATATATATTATATTATTATTTTTATTATTGTTATCCAATTTAATAAATCTATGTAATTTAAGTTTGTTTAATTATAATCTATGAGATTTGTACAAACATTTCTGATTCATGCAGGTCCCTGATGTTCATTATTTGTGTTATAAACTCTGTATCATTTGTATTAATTTTTAATTCTAATTCTATTTCACGGATGACAATAGTTGTATATTGTTATAAATGATATATCATGAGTTACGATCGTATGTACAAAAATATATACCATATATATTTCTACATTTTATACATTCCACAATAATTCAGCTGAGAGTGTATGAAGCAAAATGAATCTTTTCAACGTTTCCTCTGCGGGCATTCGAACGTTCCAAATAAGTAAAGTTAAACAGGACGTGTGTACAACACCCAACGTCTTTTTAACCTTCGACTTTTTCCACCACTATACAGAATATTTTTCTCTCAACTAGTGCGAAAGCTACACATTTCGAGTCAATTTTATGTTTAGTTCAAGCGAGTAATCAATCTTTCTTTTAATCATAAAAGATATTTAATTATATTATTTAAAGAAAAGAAAACAATATATTATTTCTTTTAATATAAAAGTATTAAAATTGTATGTAAATTTTTATATACGTATATATATTACATAAGACTTAAGAAATTCGAATATGATTGATTTTAGAGAAAATCTGATGAATTTTTTCTACAGTTCTGGATGAATCTGGAATTCATTTAGAATTCAGTTAATTTGCTTTCACATTGACAGCTAAAATACAAATTAGAGTATTTTTTAAAATTTGTACATATTTTTCTTTTCTTATAATACGTAAATACATAATACGAAATGCAATTTTGTGAAAAAAAAAAACATTACAATTTATATGTACTTATAAAAATAGTTTATTTATTTTATACTAGTTATCGGCGATTATTAGATAAATTATAATGTGTAAAGCACAAGATTAAAAAGGATAAACAAATTAATAAATCAAACGTAGTTGTCGTTGAAAAAGAGACAGATCTATAATAAAACTATTCTAAAACAACTAATCAAAATCGGTAATATAAAAACCGGATTTCAATCAAACTATAATATTTTTCTGATTTCTAAGTCGATCGAACTGGCATTAATGATGAATAATAAGTTTATAATATGATATGAGAATATATATCCGACTGAAGTCCGGGGATTCATATATATAAACCTCTCAGTTTATCTTACTTTGTGAAGATACTATCAAAGTGATTTTGCTTTCTGCAGTCTGACATTAGGGCTCTTTAATATTAATTCTAAACATATTGTGTTCATGTAATTCAATTTGATAATAGAAACAAATATTTTTACAAATCAATATAATCCGAAGCTGTTGCTTTAAGCCCTAATTTACGACTGGAATATTTATTTTAGTATTTTAATAATAAAAAAAAAACAAAAAAAAGGAAAAAAAAGAAGTCAAAAACACTTTTTTATTATATATTCCATCAGCTTGAGACATGATTGCTGATATCAATTGAATTATTTATATATAGAGTGTTATCATATTTTATTATTATAATTATATAAATTATTATACATTAATTATATAAATAATAAATATGCAAAGGAATCGGTATATTGGATTAATTACATTGACTTTATTTAATTCAAATATCTCAGTGAGCAAAGGTTTCCATAAGGCTAAAAAAAATTCCAATCGATACTAGCAAAATACTAGAGGGTCCTTCCTATACGTCCGACCAGCGAGTTTCGTGAAATGAATCGTGTAAACGTTTACCAAGCTTCCTTCGTGGGACTCACCATTATAATGCAACTTTTACCGATTTTTATTTAATCGAAAACATTTATAATTTAATTCCATTAAGCTAACGCTTTTCAGAGTGAACAAACACATTTCAATTACTCAGCTAAATTGTTTTCAACCCATTAAACGGGTAAAGCGTTAACCAATGAACCTTGAATATCGTCGTTTAGGTCAAAGTGGTTTCTTGCACCACGCATCGTTTTGCAAATACTGCATACTGCTGCTATACAAACGATTCGCTAACAATTAACGCGAAACCGATATCGGTATCAAAGCCATCAACCGCTAGACAATCGTCAGATTTGCATCCGTCAATAAAACGTACACAAAACCTACAACAAAACAGAACAATCCTGCCGTCTTATCAGTCGAACATTTTCTGTTCCCTGCTCTCTCGCTCCATTTGACCGCAGATGTGCATTCGCCGCACACACTCGAAAACCTGAAACGCAGAAACTGTCAGACAAGGACAGCGCGAATCTCGCAAGCACGCCCGCGATGCTCCAACAACGTTGTTTCGTCCTTCTCCTTGACACCTGCCGGTAATGCAGGGATCCATGGGGTTTTCGAGGCGAAAAGCTGTCGTGTGCGCGCGTCGGTGTCTCTTTTGTTGGCGATGGTACATGTGTTAGTGGCGACTTGGCGATTCAGTTGACGTCGCGCGACTTCGGCGTGCACATCGTGAGCTCGCGTGTCCTGCCGCGCGCGCGCGAATTTTGGTGTTCGGTGACCGCGCTGATTGATTGTGATCGGTGAGTGCCTTGGGTTGGTTCGGGTTCTGGCCGGGATATGTGAGGAGGACCGGTGCATCGTGACCGTGGCCTTGGTTCGTTGAGCATCGGTGAGTGACCCGCTTGAATGGCACCACCGCGGCCGAGTGGTGCCGCGCCGTGCGCACATACGTGAACGCGCGAGGACCCTCGCTTCCTTCGCACGCCGGAGCGGCGTTTTCTCACGACCAAAATGACTGCTTTGATATTAATTAAGCGACGGAAACGCCGCGAATCCGAGTGGCACTAACGCGCCGCGCGGAGTCCCCTTCCCGGCCGACTCCGAAAGGACCGAACTCGTCCGCGAACTTGAGTCCTTTCGCCGAGACCTTTGACGCGCTCGGGCTTTTTTCCGCCGAGCCGCGCCGAAATCTATACATGCACGCGCGATTAATATTTATGACGCGCGCTGCACTCGGTTTCGGCGTGTTTTTCTTGCGAGCCGTTTAATTTCCGATTTGAATTTCATGCTTTTTAAAATGACGGCGCGGTCATTACGAATGCAGCGCCGCAATTCGGCCCACTTTGTTTACATTTTGAAGTCGCGCGCTGCTATGCAAATTGCCGAGCAATTTGAGCGAACACGGGATCGCATTGATTTTAGGGGAAAAAAGGAAAAATAGCCGGCCGCGAGTAATGAAATTACTGCGAGTCGCATAAAAATGCCGGTATTACATAGTCATTTATTTCACGCTATTTCACGCTGAATTAAGTATAATAGCCCCGATGCTCATGCGGAGAAATGAAATTTTCATAAAACAAACCACAAGTCAAACACGCTCGGGCGAGCGACGCCGCGCAACGTTTCGCGTCGTGTTCCGCGCGTTGCTGATTTGGTTGGCTCGGCTCTCCGCGTCTCGTTTGCATACGCGCGGCACCAAATCCGCGCAATCAATTAAACGTTTCCGCCGAGAAACTCTACACGTCACGCGAACCCATTATAGCCAATCCGCGCGAGTTGCGGCGACACCGAGCGCATGTCTTTTGTAAAATCTGACGTTTCACTAATACAAATAAGGAAGAGAAACGATTCAAAGAAATGCCCAAGAATCGTGTCGCCATTATTCAGCGCGGCGCAAAAACTTGCAAACGATTTCGGAATGCGTTTTCCACGGCGCGCCAACCTCGTCGGCGAGACAAAGCTCGGCCGCGCTTCGGCGCCTGCGGGCGCAAATTCGGACGGCCGATTGCACGAGCCTCGAAAAGCAACAAAGGCGTACGTGCCAGGAGATCCGACGCGGTCCTCGAGTCGGCGCTTAAATTCGCGATTTTGTCTTTGAGACGTCAACTTGAGACGGCGCGACGCCGTCGGCTGACGCAAAATACTTAATTAAGGCGCGCGCGTCGGTGTGCATTAATCAGCGGAATTGCGAAGCGCGGCGATAAGGGTGGCGGCGTCTCCTGGCTGAGCGAACAAATCGATATTCAGAGGGTAGGCGTAGCGACGGCCAGAGTCGAAGCGGCGATACATGAGTCACTCACCCTCGAAGATGAGACGCCCGTCCCGCTCGCGCGCCATCGGGCTTCCACGCCGCGATATTGATCCGGGGATCCATTCGGGCGCGCCCCCCGCGCCAAAATCCCACACCGCGCCCGAGACGCGCGTGCAAAAGTTTCGCATGCAACTTTCATCCCGCGTCTGCTTTGTCTCGCGTGACAATCCACTTTTGTCAACGCGCGCTATTACGCGCTATTACGCTGTTTTCGCGCGCGTCTCTGTCCTCCGTGTCGGCCGCATCCTTTGCCGTTTTTTGCGTTTACAACGTCGAAACGTATACGGCCGAGAGCCACAGAAATTGAATCGTAAATGCCTGCGAATATATTTGTCGCCGTAATCTTTCCGGTTAATGTCTTCATAATCTCGGGTTCGTCGATTAAGAGACCGAAAAAAAAGTCGACGAATTGAGGAATAGCGTCGATCGAGAGTAACCCGAGCCTTGATTATGAAGCCGTGTTAATGGACGCACGAAATGAAGAAATCCGTGATTATGTTAAGCGGGCATAAATTCGGCCCGAACGGAGGTGAAAAATGACAAAGTGTTTGTTTGGGTTTCCGTTATATGTCGTGTTTGCTTTTTTATTGTCGAAGAGACGAGATATTCGGCTCCTCGAGTGGGCTGATGAATTGATTGTTTTGATACGATGACGCACAAGCGTTAACAAATATTAATGCAGCGAGTGCATTCAATTAATGGGGGAGAAATTATTTTAATTTTCTGCGTGTGTTTGTGTGTTTGAGTATGCATAACACAGTAACACGTTACGGCAGTTAATGAATATTTCGAGATTGGTATCTCGAGAGAATTACAGCTGTTTTGATCTGATAAAATGAGTTCAATGAAACTGAAAGAAAAAGGCGAGCGAGCAGCTGAGCGATGTGTCAAAGTTTGGAACAATTTTTCAAGGATGCGACGGTGTTCCGGTAAGTGAAAAGAGAAGCTAATCCGGGGCTTTATTAACCGCTCCGATGCTATTCATCAACGTCACGCGTCGCATTCAAATTGGAGCAACATTTTTGTGCCGTCCGTGAAATAGAGCCGAGCGCATTACACACCTATTTAGTGAAATCGAATTTCATTGAGGAGATCTCGCCAATCAAGTTTTACGCCAAACAACTGTGTGATTAAGAATCCACTTTTCCAGGATACGCCGGAATATAAATTGCTCGTTAATCAATCACGGACGCTGGAATATCGGCGGTTGTGTAATTTAATCTTAATTAACTTTGGAAGATATTTACAAGTTAAAAGCAAGAGTTCGTTTGTATCCCGTCGAATATTTTTCGTCTTTCCAAGGTTTCGTCGCCACTTGCAAACGCGCGGGATGCGTATCTCGTTTGTACGATTTCTGGGAATGCGATTGTACAATTACATAAGACGATGCGAGTATATATGTTTTATAATGTAACATTTAATTGACGAAAACGAATGGAAAGCAACTGTAAAGGCGGCTGGACGTTTGTATCGGAAAGTCAGTTAGTAAGATAATGATAGTTTCCTTGCAATTAACATCGAAAGAATATTCTATTATCATACAAAGAGAGTTTTACTTTCCTGGTAAATCACCCTTCAATTTGCAGTTTATTTTCCGCCGTAACTGCACTGAGAAAACAACATTGTACTGTTTGAGTTGGTCGAATATTTTGTTATCGAATGCTGATAGAATAAGTTGATACAATAATATGAAATGGATCGGAGCAGGACTAATGGGACTTAAACAACATCTATCGTTTACACGGAGAAAAATGTTATATTAAAAATGACTATACATTATGGTATTTCAGGGATTCGAAACCAAATATTTCTAAAATTATTATACATCTTCTGGATAAATTAGCTATATTTTACACGAAGAAAACGTTTTCTCAAAAAATACAATATATATTTTCTACTACACGTACACTACTCAAATTATATAATATATGTGTCTTATTTAAGACACAATATGACTGAATAAAGACGCCTAAGTGTCTTAATCAAATGCAGAATATCATGTATTAAGACAGCTGGTGACTTAAATAAGTCACTCCATGTCTTAAAGAAGTTA
>JABFQC010001238.1:0-20324 GCA_022817085.1 Psilanteris sp. ZL-2020 | reverse complement strand
GTAGATATTATTCGAAAAATAATCACAGTATCGTTAATTGTTTTAAGAACAGCTGACATGTATATTGAAGGCACTGTAAGCCTATTTTATCAAGTTCAATTTGCTCAAGGTTTTCCACATTATTCGGCCGTTTTTTATTCTGCATAAATCCAATTATACTCGAAACTAACACGGCCGTTTTATTGGCGTCATAACAATTAACGCAATAATTTTAATCCTGTTAAATGAAAAACAATTTTAATTGAAAGTTCGACGCTAGCACCTGAAATAAGTCTAGATCAAAGCGACTCAAACTAAACACGTATTGGATTTCAAATGTGTTGCACACTCGACGATAATTTTAGACGGAATTCTTACGGCGATTATGTTATGTATTCTTATACCCTGACAGATAATATAATCAGATTATTTTACATAAGGTGTTTGATGTATATCAGAATGTTTTATTTTGTCCAACATCACGTCGCGGCTTTAATGAAGCGTAATCAATGTTTTATTGATAATTAGGTCTCGCGGAGTAAATGTTTGGATTTTTCATCCACGCGTACCCTTGTAATTTTATGATCCTTGAATGCGAAAGACCGGAATTAATGAAGATAATAATGAACAGTCAGCAGTGCAAGTGCAACCAAATAGCTCGGATCCACGTTCGTGTTATGAAGAAAAGCGTGCATCGACGATATAATTGAATGCCGTTTTGCGTCATAAAATGCGCGGCGCAACAGATTGCTTTTTGTTGCGCCAGTTTTTGCGACGCGCGTAAAAAGTTTCGCTACGATTCTGACACAATCGCGAGAGCGTTTCGTTTGGCACGAAGTGACGTTGAACCGCGCGCGGTGAACACGAGTGTCGTGTAGCGAGTTCGTCATGCGTATATACGCTTGCGAGATTTTCTTGTCAATATAGCGAGAGATTAAAGACACGGTAAGACGATCGCATAGATGCGGTTCTGGTTATTCCGCGTGTTCGATGTTCGTGGGAACGACCGCTCCGAGATCCCGCGTGCACTATTTCCCTCCAATCCCATAGTCTTCTTCCCACTCCCTTTTGTGCAAGTCTTGTTTTTCATCCTTCATCGAATGCTTATGCATTGCGTTCGTAAGATGATCCAGTCAATCGCCCGCGGAAAGCCGATTAGCGCTTCTTTAGACTCGGCTTCGCCAAGCTTTTTTCTCCGTGCGCCTTTTGTACTCGGCTATAATATTATGTTTACCGTTTCAAAACGAACGCTTTCGTTAATTTTGTAATTATACAAATAAGGCGTCTTTCAATGGTCTGGACCGGCGAACGTTTCTTACGTGTGCGCGGCGCATTTTACGAACCCGCGCCTCAGAAATGTAGATGTAAATTAATAAAATCGAAAATAAATGTAGATACGGACGATATATAAAACTATACACAAATAAAACGCGCGTGTTATAGTTAACGTTATGCTGCGGTTTGTAACAAGGTCCTCTTTCAAGTAACGAACATTCGAATAAAGCTTTGTCACTTTGAACCGTCGTATAAAATTATACTTGGTTCGGGAATTAAAGAGCATTCGTGCAGGTTGCAATAGATTTTTGATATTGTATTTAATTAAGACATAGTCGTAAAAAAGGAAATTTTACGTTCTTGGGGAATATCATTAATACTTAATTAACCATTTTTAGTTACACATATCTCTTCATATCATGTTTCAAAAATTGCCTTATTAGAGGCATTATTTTCTCACTTCAGTTTCTGTAATTAACCTTCCTTCTGGTTGATCGAAGATTACTTTAATACACAGCTGTTATATTACAGCATTTTGTTGTTCAACATCTCGATGAAATACTGGCATATTTTAATATCGCTAAATATTTTATAATTTGTATAAAAGTCAATTTTATGATAAGGTCTCATCGTATATATTTTCCTATTATGTAAATGTGTTTTAAGATACAAACATAAAAGACAATATTTGCATTATATATATATATATATAAATATAGTGAACATAATTTTCAAAATTGCAATGGTAATGCAATTTAATTTCTAAATCCTTTATCAACTATATTGATGCATATAAGTCTGTGAGAAATAAATAAATAAGTGCAAACATTGCAAGCTCTCATTTACATACGATCGTGTACAGCATACGCATAAATATCTGATTTTTTAGCTAAAAGCGAAATTATATATAAATCATGATGCTCAAGATTCGCTGATTATTCTACATAATAATAAAATTAAATTACTTCGCTAATCCATTTCAAAACTAATTAATTTTATGTATATTTTAACTTTCTTTATATAAAAGGATAATGCTATAAATTTGAATAAATTTAGCTTTAATACACGTTAACCACTCGCTCAGTAATTAACATCATTAATATATCAAAAATATCTACTGCGTCTTATAATTTCTAAAGCGCAAAAATGAATTTTTGCTTCATAACATCTCGTTTACACGATTGCGCTTATTTTGCCGAACATCCCCATCAGTCACAACGCATGAATATTCATATTGTACTTATATCGCTAACTTTGTAACGATTGCAACAAGATGGCAGAGATAACAAGTGTACGTGGTACGGTCAACGAACCTCGTTTTCTCGCAAACGACCGTGATCGTAAAATGATCGTCGGACGCGCGCAAACGCGCGCGAGTTAGTCCGTCTCTTCGGTATTTCGTAATGATCGCTTCTACGTAGAAGCTCGATGACCCTGACTTTGAAAATGATATGCGCTCTCATTTTCCTGATTCGTCGCAACAGGTTTTCAGTCGGATACTCGTTGAAAAAGTCAAGTAACAGGTGGTAAGGCAATGAGAAATGCTCGACAAGTCAGACACATATTCGCACGCGGTGCGACATATACATCAGCGTCATTTGACGACAGCATCGATGGAATTTCTGCGTTGTCTTCTTTTTTAATAACAAATGATGTACGAATAAGACTTTTGATTGAATTACGTAAATCTTGTAGACACATGGGTTACGGTATATTCGAAAATAAATGTGTTATTATACACCAGACGTATATGCGTAACGTTGTCCGATTATAAAATATATATTAATATTAATATTAATATTACCGTTCGGTAATAATATTTTTTTCTAATCTAACCGTGAAAAAATGTACTAATTCATTGGAGGTATATTCAAATGAGCTTTTATAAATACCCAAAACGTCAAGAATTTATTGATATTACATTCAGGTGGGAATTTGTTATGAAACATAACATCATAATATCAATATTATTATTTTTCATGTAACATCGCTTTCGGATGCGTTGGATTTGATTTTCGGTAATGAAATTTTGACCTAATTTTTAGTCTCTGACTTGGTATATTGAATTTTATATTGAATTTGTGCGATCCCTCAACCGATCGAGTCTAATTTTAACGTTGGCTTTGGTGCAGGAAATTGTGTTTAAGAACATTATCGTAACTCACGATACAGGCATTGGGTAATTCGTTGGCGGCATCTCGGATTAGTTATGCGCGGTCGGAGAAATAGTTTGATATTGATGTTGTCGATAAAGGCAACGTGTAATGCCCGAGTAAAGCACGGCCGGTGCATTATGCACCTACTCAGAAAATTTGCATGATTAGGGCCCAATGAACTTATCGATGGACGAATCAATGAGTAGATGCATCGGTGCAATTCACGGGATCACGAGACATTACAAGATTCCTCGGCGAGCCGATTTATCGTTCATCGCAACTAAAGCTTTGAAGAATAAAGCATCCAAAGATTTTTTAACGATAGCACGGATTATGAAAATTCCCTTAAACCTTTCAAAAGTGATTGACACCACACGAGACGTCAGGTTTTGTGTGCTCCGACTGACTATATATATAAATATATATATATATAAATAATCGACCGTTACATTATGTTATTCACAAACTCTGCCGCCTCAGCTCACAAAATATATGTATCTGTTTGTAAACGTACTATTACAAAAACAAATGCGCGTGACATTCAAAACGCTAACTTGTTTGTCAACAAACTTTATCCGTAAGTGAATTCGATATGGATACGCAAAATTTGATAACACTTTGTGAAATAAAATAAATTGCGCCTCCTCGGTTGAATTTCAATTTAAGGAAAGTTGTAAACCAACTAAGGTCGTCTGCAGTCACCTTAAATGAAAGCTTAAGTAATGCAAAGGAAAAGGAAAGTAAAAGCAAATAAAGCATGTGATGTCGTGAACCGTTACAAATGCGGGAAACACGAACTGCATCTGCATATACGGTATCCCAACCAGTGTAGTCCGCAAAGCCATCTCGTAAAGCTGTAGGCATCGGTCGTACTTCTTATACCAGGGTTATGCTCACGATACGCTCGGATATGCATTTCCAGGTGCGCTTTTCTTGCTACACAATGCACATTGTTAAGTATAGAGGTTACAAGAGTCAGTATTCACCGGGGCTGAATTCTTCGAGTACTAGCTAGTGCTAATTCAAAGACAGACGATGTGCACAACTATGCATCGCAAGCTTGTACCTAAAAGAACTACGCGAATGCTCAATTCTCTAGTTTTGCATTTTTATTCGCATTCAAATCCACATTCATGCAAGCATTTTTGCTTCGCGTCAAAAATTGTAAAAATTACAAACTTGAAACCAAAATGCTGACAACATCACTGATGTGTGAATAATGCATTTATCTTTATACTATTCATGCGACTTGTGTAAAATTGCGCAAACGTCCGGTGACCACAGGAGAAGAAGATAAAAGGTTACTCTTCCGACGAAAGTTTTTTTAATTATTGTCATTACCTCTGGCATCGCAGACATTTTAATTGCACGCGTTCGCTTTGCTTTACAGCGATTTGGTATTTTATGTTCACAAAAAGTCACATTTTTTAATTAAGCGACTCGCTAAGTGTAACAAACGTTTAAATTACGACTGCAACAGAGCGTGGATGTTCAAAATTTAAAACCGTTTGATTTTGATCGTATCGTCATTACATATTTTTCGGCGGCAAAATAAGGTCCGTCTTAATATGCAGAAGCATATCCAAG
Source organism: Psilanteris sp. ZL-2020 (assembly GCA_022817085.1). NCBI lineage: Eukaryota > Metazoa > Arthropoda > Insecta > Hymenoptera > Scelionidae > Psilanteris > Psilanteris sp. ZL-2020. The sequence continues at coordinate 15,327 of JABFQC010001238.1, read as the reverse complement.
TCCTGATTAGGGTTTAAATATGATCAGATAAAGCAGAAAAGCAATATATTGATCTTATCGTGGTTAATGTTTCAAAGTTATTAAACGAGAAATGAAATAACATCTTATATAACTTTGATGGTACCAATCAATACTTTTCCGACAAATGTTTGCTCTTTAAAATGAACTAAGTAGAGATTAAAGCATTTCAAAATAAACATAAAACACACATAAGGCGCGGACAAGAAATGGGGCAAGAAAAATGCCTATTAGTTACAGTTCATCGATTGATATGCTCGAATTTACTCACAGTAAAAACAGGTATGTAAAGTTCGTTCACTCCACGCGGTAAGCTTTATTGTATGATTTGGAGGTCGCGACAAGTTGCCGAAAAAAGTGTAAAATCCAATAAGGGAAACGAAACGCGCGAGTCGTGCGTGATAAATTGTACCATTACTAATTTTAAAATTATCTATCGAATAATCAAAACAGAATTGCTCAGATGTACATTGTTAATCACTTCATTAATTTAACAAAACTGTAAGGATTAATGTACTTTTAATAATTATATTTAAAAAAACAAAATACAATTTCGTTAATATTAAAAAAATGCCTTTGTAAAACGTCTAACTGGCACAGTTTATTTAAAACTTTTTTTTCTTCCGTTAAAATAATTGTTTAATATTTATATACTTTCACAATATTTCGCATAAATTATTATTTATATGCAAAAATTATTATGAACTGCATTCAAAATAAGAATGATGTATTATTTATTTGCTTTGATGGAGAAAGTTGCGGTTTTTCAAAGATGCAAAGAAATCAAGTCACTTTCAATGACACTTGAGAACTACTAAATTATATCAATATATATATATATATTTTGTGTATGTTACAAGGTATTTTATGTCAAGCTTTCCTCTAAACATTAAATATATATCTCTATTTATGACATATAATATTTTTTACGATTCAAACCATGTTCGATAGTCTCTCACTTTTATCACCAAAAGTTCATGGGAAATGTGTTACTATTCGTAGTTGCGCTACACGGAGAAAACATATATCTAACTATTTACTATATAATATATCAAAACTAGGATATACTTGAAAATACTACAAAAATTAGTATATAAAGTCCCATGTATAAAAAAATAAACGGCCCAAGCTTGGCCCAGAGTTGACGAAGATTGGTCGATGTTTGGCAACCAATGTTGGTCAATCTCTGGAATAAAACGCCAATTTGGTACTATCTGGCGCATCCTTGGCACTAATTTGGGTTGAAGTCTGGCCCAAGCTTGGGCGAAGAGTTTGGCTAAAATAAAGTAAAAATAAAAAAATTAACAAAAAATTAATTTACATAAACACATACATTTTCTACATATCTCATTAATATATTTATGAATGTTAAATCTTTGTCACAACATAATTTATTAACATTTAACGAACGGTTACCTATCCATTTAATATCTACGATAAACGCTGCTTAACCTCATTTTAGTCCACTGCTGCTATACCTACATCCATGTGGTTGATATATTCTATTTTATTAGTAGTCTAGTAGATATCCCATGTAGAAAAAATAAACGGCCCAAACTTGGCCCAAGTTTGGCCTACAGCTGGTCAAAGACTGAATTAAACTGTATTTCTTTTAAAAGACTGGCCCAAGCTTGTATCAAGCCAGCGCCAATGTTTGGCTATTCCTCGGCAATGTCTGATCGCCATAGTAAACATTATCTACGGTACAAGTACGGCCCAAGCTTATGCCAATTAATAACCGAAGATTGGCCCAATATATTAGTCCAAAGTTGAAACCCATTAATATTTGCCAATATTAGGCCGAGCTTAGCCCGTTCATAAAGATTGGCTGACCACCGTTTTTTCTACATGGGGTATTAAACTTTTGAATGCGCACAATATTATATTCAACTTATGTAGAAATGTTTAATATACGATATAGTATTTTTTATAACATTTGCAAGTATATCCTACTTTTGCTATATTATATAGTAATAAAATGTTAAATATAAGTTTTCTCCGTGTAAGAAATCGTACACAACGTACAATTCTTTAATGATTATTTATTTAACTCCGAATCAGTATGTTCAACATTTAAATGCAAATTTCCTGTTTGGTTGCTTAATCTACGACGAACTTTTCTAGAAACACATTGCCGTATAATTAAAAGTATGTTATTTATTTGTTTGCTTATCTCCCCGCAACCACCAAAATACAAAGCGCGCAACATAAAATTATGAATTTGTATTAGAAGCCAATTTATGTTCCGAAGGCGCATAAAAGCCAGTCGTTATTTTTAATTCGGAAATAAAACAAATTATTCGCTCATTATACATTCAATAACATCGCTCGATAATTGGCTTTGCTCGTAAGCATATAAACCAATCTCACGATCACAATTAACGTACTAAAGCGCGAAATCATTCACACCTTCTAAAAGCAAAAATTGGCCAATAATATGGTGCATTGAAGCGAATAATAATTTCATAAATTGTGTAGAAGCTATCAAAAGCGCGCTGATAATAAGCACGCGTAGCATAATTTTGGGCGAGTCCATTAACGTAACGCGACTCGATTCGCCATAAACACACGAACGTACTACTCGACTGCCCTTGCACTTTCAGTTTCGCGCGGAACATGCAAATACACTGAATATGAATTGAAATAAAAGCTATAGATTTCATTGAGAGTCGTACAAGAGTTGCTGCCAGGGAGAGCATTACTTTCTGCCCACACTTTCATTTAATAGGTGTACGAACGGACATGCACGCAACCGACTAACCCACCCACTCGAGGGGTTAAAGATGCACATCGCGGCGGACGGAGTGCAATTGGCAAAAGAAGGACGAAACCCAAGAAGGCGCAGCGCCGAGCTCGCATCAAATGGAAACGATCGAAAGGCGTTTGGCTCAAAGATACGAATTGCAAACCGCGCGGGAGATAACGCGAGACTCGCGATAAAGCGCGTAACTTGAAAATGATCGCAACCGCGGCGCCTAAAAATGCGCGCTTCGATCATATTTCACGCACCACCGAGATGCGAGAATTCCTAGGGAACGCCGCGTGCGTGTTGCCGGAATATTATGCCATGCCAAGCTTGCGTGTTGAGGCATACCCTCCAGATCGTTTATCGTGATATCGCCGGGCGCCTATTATTATAACGATTTCGTGATGCGCCGAGACTCCCAATGATGATAACCATTATAATTATTATCATCGTTTATTTCGTATGGGAACAATAGTTGCAATTAGACAATACGGAGTTCTTTGTATTTCTCCGTGGGCTGCGTTGCTCGGCGAGATTCGTAATTGATTATGAGAACCTAATGGAACATTAGAATCCGTGATAGCCAATGCTTTCACACCTAATGAATAAAAAACTGTTATTTGCTTCGAGATAGCGCTTTGCGACGTAAAGTCAGACGAAGTGTAGACATTTGAAGCTGAATACTAAAACTAGTAATATTTAGTTTAAAACATTGCACAAATTTGCATTATTGGATTGTGGATGGTTGATTCGGGGTCTGGACGTAATTTAATTTAACAAATATACTTGAATAAAATATACGAGATATGCATGCCGCAAATAAATTTGTAATGAAATGTAATAGAAAATACATAAATATATATAATACGGAATTATATTGTGTCTATCATTCACACGTTTAATTTATGTACGCTTCTTATGACTCTATACGCACTCTTGAAAATCTATCCTTAGATTAAGAATTTAAATCTTATGGCAAGAGGAAATCCTACTTAAATATTAATCGTTAAGAATGACAGATTCTTGTGTTCAGAATTTAAGAATTTTGTAAACGAAAGTATTGAAATAAGAACTACATTACTAATGTCAACAAATAGAATATTGTATAAACATTTAAAAAACATTAAATGGCAATAACCTTATAAACTACTTTTTTTTTCGTTATATCTTCACAGGTAAAGCTATTTTATTTATTTTAACATAATTAACAATATACGAAAAAAATAAAGTATATTCTTTTTATTTCTTTACAATATTATTACTACAAATATACAGTACAATAAAATATCTAAACTCCAGTAAATAGTGTCGTGTCGCGATCGTCGAACCTTGGCTCGACGGGTCGCTTCCGCGACCCTTGATATATGTAATATTCATTAAGATTTTAATAAAAGAAAATTTTATAATTTAACAATTAATTGACATATTAATTGATCAGAAAATCTAATCAATTATTTTGATTCATTTTAAAAATTGTAATGAAAGCAAAATCATTCGCTGAAAAAGTTCATACCGTATAAAAAAAGAACAACCGAATTTAATAGGTTATATGCGCATTTGCTAGATAAAAATATTTGTGCATTACGTTTTTACACTAAAACATTTCACGGATTATCCGTAAGAATAATCTTACTATTCTAATATATTTCAATTACTATTCTAATATATTATAAATTTCAACTGAAAAAATTTTCATTCTAAATCTGGTGTTTGTTAATCTTCTCTTAATTCTTTTTATTCTTAAGATAACTATATATGTTTAAAACTTTTAAATTCTTCACTCGCGATGTTTAAGAGTGTGCAGATTTGATATTCTCTATAAATATATTAATTGTGAATATTGGATAGTAATTTAGTTTAATATTACGGACAAGACGAAATGTATATAAACACGTTAAAATATAATTCAAAATAATATTTTAATTGAATTTAATTCAACTGTAAAGTAACTACCTCAACATCAGCGAGTCGATAGCTTTTCCTCTATACATTAATTACTCTTTTCTACTATAATTGGAAGAAGGTAGTGTCACAATAACTTTACTGTCACTCGTTTATAAATGGACTTGCTAGCACTTTTTTTTAGAAACCATTCATTTTCTAATAAATAATCATTGAAAAGTACTTTATAAAGCATCTTGCACAATTCAAATGGTCAGTCCAATCCAATCCACCAGTCAATTCCTGCGATGCCTAAACGTGAAATACCGTTTTTGTAACATCGTGCACTTCGAACCGCAATATTTTTTCCTCGAATAATTTACATCTATTCCTGAATGCGTGTTATTTATGATGATTGCCTAAAACCTCCCGAGAGGCGAAATTGGAAAAAGCAAATATTGCAATTTTTTTTATTCCGATCAGTAACTTTTTGAACTTGTGTCCAAACGTAGCACACACATACGTCTTCAATATGTGGCTCGCATCATTGTAATGACTCTAGCAATTAAATTTCAAGGATGCGAATAAATCTGTCTTTGTACTCGTGTGCCTATATCGAGAAAGATTCATTATCGTTGAATGCGCAGTCGAATGTCAGTGCCTAATAGCCACGAGCGCAGAAAGTAAAGGTGTACTTCGCAACAAAAAGAAATGCTTTGCGACGACATGTGTTTGTTGTTCCTTCCGATTGCACAGTTGTCCCGATTGCATGATCAAGATAACTACTCCATTCTTGTACGATCTTTTCTGCGGACGCAACTTAGGAATCCTTCTTTCACGAATACCCATATTAACATCGCATGCCCAACGCGCAATATTTCGAATATTATATTCGTGCTATGCAAAAACCAAGTCTTTACGCCTTAAGTGCGATCAATTTTCTCCGAGTGATTTTTGTTTTTCGCTTGCGAATTTACGCATTTAGAACACACAGCTTTAAACTTACTATTCCTAATTGTTATTCACCGTGTATATGGTTAAAATTGATTACAATTTATTACAGCTCGGCATACCGACGTTCGTTATGAAAATTGAGAGAGAGCCCCCCCCCCCAAAAAAAAAAAAAAAATTCTATCATAAATACAAAAGTCATTATGTGAACATTGCATGTATACACATCGATGTAAATTAACTTTTTGTTGCAATATTCTATATTTATTATAAAATACCTGACGATGCGTATTGCTATGACTTAACGTTGTACTTTAATCAAGGTGAACGCTTAAAACAAACAAAATTAACTAGACGTGTCTTATGATCGACCATCTCGCATGCCCAAGGAATAACATTTTTTCCGACTGCAGCTTACCTGTTAATCAAAATGAATTCTATTTGTTAAGTCAGAATCCTTTGATTGCCTCCGAAACAGCTGAATCAGCATTCCAAGTAACATACTTATTGTGTTATGACCCATTAATTAGCAAAAAAACATCGTCTTAATTGTACTTAATAGACTATCTATTTCTTACGTGTTTGCTTTTTTTGGCGAGATTGACGTACGCGAGTAAAGATACGTACTTATCGGAGCAAGCTTTGTACGTTATATTTCAGAATCGTCCGACGGTGCAGCTTATTTGACTTAATAATTATTAGAAGGAAGGAATATAAGTCTCGGAGGAAGACCGCGAGACAAAGCGAGGTGCAAAAACCGAAGGATCTCGAGGCGCTAATTATCGACGTTAAATGCGCTATAATCCGCAGGAAAGGGAAAAGATTTACCGAGAATATAGGATCCATTAATTCTCGTTCGCGCGACCTCGGCGCCGTCCTAGAATCTTCCGATTCAAAATGCGATTGTCATGCGAGGGTATTGGAATATAATCTACGCGAGGATCGCTTATCTATTGATGAAGAAACACGTGGATGCGCAAAGTGTAAAGAATGTTAATAAGAATGCCAATTGATGTCCGATTGTTCGTAATGTAGGTCACTTTGTCTTTGGCTAATAATATAATCAGTGGCATTGGCAGTCGCGGGAAAAAATAATTGTCCATGGTTTTAGTTACGATACTTGGAAGACGACGAGCGGCTGCTGTTGAGGTCAAAAGAAATATGATATTTTGATGTCGCATCACGCGGATCATACGGCGATGACGCTATAATTATCACAACAATTGCAACAAACGTAGATGTATTAATGGCAGAAAATCGCATTCCATTTAGCGTTACGCTTGAGGATGTTTGGTTTTCGAAAATTAGTTTACGATTTGTGATTGCGCTGTAATCGCGTTATGCCCATTCCTGGTGTACACAGACGTGTCAATTTGGTTCAACTATTCCGATGACGTACACTCGCATATGCGTGTCAAGACCTCACTCGCGGGAATCTTTATTTAACTCGCGCTTGCTAGTTCCTTGGACCGAGAACGTTGATCCCATTATAAGTGCATTACGTAGAGTTTCAATTGGTTCGACATGAGACGATGGTTAATGGTCTTATTCAGGCGAATATCGCGAGGAAAAGAAGCATCGGCGAGCAAAATGAGCATCACAAAAAGTCGATGGCGAAATACGACGATTTTATCAAAGACAAGAAAACCTGTTAGAAGAAGTGTTATTGCCATGTGCAACGTGTATATCTGTTTGCGCAATCGCTAATAAATTCCCCCGGCCCTGAACTCTAAACTCTTATTTCACATGTCACTTGGTATGATCTATGATTACAGCTTGGTCCGACTCGAATCGCGGATAATTATGCGTTGTTGTTCGTCTGCCTCGTTGGATTGCACGCTGTACTTTTATGAGCGTTTAATTTGAAAAATTTGCGAACTTTAATGAACGCTTTTTATGGACGAGACGTTCCTGGCCAGGCGTGTCTAGTTGACAACGGTAGCAAAAAACTGTTATTTGCGTCTAGATAACGCAGAAATGTCGGTGCTTCGTATTTAAAGTACTGCAAGCGCGTATTTTTTGTTCGCTCGAGAAATAACTCGTAACATTCGGATGATTTAGATGTCTTTTAGACAAGTATTTCTTAAGTAACACTCGAAAAGTTTACTGGCGAGGCGAAACATGCGCTGCGTCTTTCAATTTAATTTATAACATTAACGTTACCAGCGTGCTGAAGTTTAGTTGACTTTGCATACCTGAAACAAAAAATAGGATTTATTTTACAAAGTCGCATAGGTGCACGTTTTTTATTGGATTCAATCTTGTTAAGAATAAAAAAAGAGCCATTTAAAAGTCGCGTGCTCTTTATTCCAGCGTTAGAAATGTGCTTTAGAAGTAAACAAACTGATACGAAATTGCTGAGAAATAGATGTATTATCGCGGGTATAAATCTTTCGGCTGTAACGTGCCAATTTCAGTGAAACATAATTTGGCCCCATGGTGATATTTAAAAATACAGGCAGAAGCAACCGACCTCATGTAGCTGTAAATCAATGAGAATTATGTACTAATATCATTTACATATTTAATACGCTGTACGCGCGGTATATTGTACTTTAATACTATTTAAATCATAATTCGTAAATTATTATCCGTTTAGAAACGCGTGTGTATATATATATATATAGCGATACAGATAATTGTACGTTATTTTCACCACAATGAAATTTTGTTGCAAATGCCTTATAAAGAGATAATATTAACGGGAAAAATTTCACTTTCCTTTAAAATTGTCTACAAATTAACTTTTAATTGAAACTGAAACTAATTATTGCGTACAAGATAGTATAATCCAGAACAGGAAATGCATAATTTTAAATAGATTTGCTAATTACTATCAGCAGTATCAAAACAATCAATCATTAGCTTTCATAAAACGAACCAAATTCTTGTGTTTATTATATCTGCCGATTCCCATTCATTTTTGCATTACATATGAATATAATTTTTCCGGTTCATTATTAACAATCTCATTTTGCGCTATTAGATCCGTGGCAAAATATAAACCACTTAAATGCAACAACAGTCCATTTATCATTATCAAACGTAACATTTCTCCGAGAGTATCGAATATTAAGAAACATGAAATTCATTTCAATTGCGAAACACCGCTCATAACGGCTGGTCGATTTTCGCAGCGATATAAATTACAATTAACCATCAGCAGAATGAAGGATTAAAAACATAATCTGCATTTTATCGATTCCAAGGGAATTGAAAAACGCGGATCTGATAGCACAGGAACTGGTTGTATCATGCGCTAGAAACTGCGTGGTATTCGTGCGTAGAAATTCCGACATTGTAATTACACCGAACGCTAAATTAAAGGGATGCGTTATTAAACCATCCGAATGAACCAATTTGCAATTTTTACCAGTGCCTCGGTCGTGTACAATGGAACGCGAAACTGCTGTTTCAAATGGCGAGCAAATTACACGAAAATTTATTTTATCGCAAACTCGCGTTTTAAATACGTTTAATGTAGTTCTTGTTTAAACGCGGATGGGCTAAATGTATACTTGAAAAAGATCATCGGCTTATCAGCTCGATAAGCCGTGAAATTAGGCTCATAACTATTCCGTTCAACTCGCAGCACAATGCAACGTACGCCGCGGTACTGTTAGCTCGCCTGCCTTATGCGCGTTTCAAATTCCAGTATCTTTTGAATTCTAATTGTCTAATTATCGATAACAAAAAAGTAAAGTAACGCGCCTTTTACGACTTGTTTGTTTATAAAAAGCCAAATTTATCGTAGGTGTTTAAGAGCAAGTTTTGTTATTAAAAATTTCTTTGTCACGATAACTCATTTCGCAGAGCCACGCTGAAATATAAAGTGCTAATTAGTTGCAAAAAATAATCAATTAACGAGTGACGCGACTCAACAAAAACGCGCACAAAAAGACGCTATCTCGAAAACAATCGCAGAGCGACATTGAAATTTGTGGAGATAGAAATGCCATGCAGCCGGCATGGGACCCTATTTCGGATGCATAGAATAATAATTAAATTCATTTTTTGCGTCAATTCGGACTTTTTAATTTACAAACGCGCAAGAATTCGCAGATAAAAAGTAAAGCAAGACTGCTCATTAGACATGATTAAGATTCTATTTCGCAGACAAGAAATACGACCCGCTTTGAAGCCGAAAACCGATCAGCGTCGTTTCATCAGTAATTACAACAAAAATCGTTTTCGCCGCATGGAAAATTTTAATTTCTCTTTATTAATAACGTGAGCATATTTTTGCATGTCGGTTTCATTATCTTCGATTCCGTTTTATAATTGTATTCAAATATTTAGCGATAAAAAATCTCAAAGTTTATTTGCCATTATGGAAGATATTAAAATACACTTGAAAAAATTGATCTTCGTTTACATTGAGCAAGGAAAAAAGCAGGCAATTAACACGAAATCAAGGCATTAACTTTTTGTCAAACCGCGACGAAAAAAGTGCCAGACGATTCAATGTCTCGCTGACTAATTCGAAAGTAAATATTATCACACGGCATGTTAATTTTTGTGCGCCGCGACCGAGACGATATTTCATCGGCGAATAAAATTAACTCGGACCTTTTCTCCTTCTGCGCATCAAGTGGACCGCCATGATGGAACCACCTAAGGACTCGGACGAGCGGCGTTTCGAGCAAAATAATTCCGCCGCTCGGTCGAAATTCTAACGTGCTGATTGCATCCGGCGCAAGATCTAATTAATACTCTTATTATAACCTGCCCGTTTAAGCACAAAATTATTATCAATGTAAGGCGCTCTTATAATCCGCAAACCTATAGTCATAATCTACCATCGAGCAGCGATGCCACTCTTTCCTCCAAGGCAATAAAGAAAAGTTGTCTTCATCATTAACGATTCTCTGTAGTTTCGCGCGAACAATAAACGAAGCAAACCTAAGGAAAGCGAGTCCCGACTCAAGGAAAGTTATATATATGCCAAGGGGAAGCATAATCTTCATTCTAAAAACAATTGATCGACGATAGGAAAAAATGTTAAATAATTATAAAGCGTGACTCATAATTAGTATTATACGCATTTATTATACATTTGACGTGAAAATATCGTTCCAACATGTAATGGTTTAATATTAGTTAGTGTCTATTTAAACAAATTCTCATACATTTTTACACAAACTTTCAAAATATTCTTTATAGTTTATCTGATTTTTACCATAGGCATATTGGTATATTTATTTTCCATATAAAATTTAGTTAATTCAATTTAAGATTTAGACAAATCACATACATTGTGTTTTTTTCAAATTTAAAACCACACGCAAATATTTTACGTATGTAACATCATTTCAAGATGTTTTTAAAATATTTTAGTTGTATTTCTATTGCAAGATAAATATTCACAATAAGCTCTTGAAATTCACTTTATCTACTCCAACTAAAAACGTCACTCAATATTATTTGATTTATATTAATAAACATATTTCCATATATACATTTGATAAAGAGTACCATAATAGTGTCAATCTTGCTACATTACTAAACTCGGAAATTTTTTACGTTCACAGTCAACATTACCAAAATTGTTTATTCCATTATTGTTTGGTTTTGGAGATATTAGTCGGGGCTCAAAAAATTGTTCTTGACTAACGAAAAAAGCAATTAAGTGCACAAATATATTTAAGCGTTCAAATATTTAAATATGAATTCAGGGACCAATATACGAACTCGGAATACCGCGAATCATGTTTTTCCGAGGTGATTGAAAGAGTAGGCGGTTAATTATGCACAAACCAAAATTTTGTTAACAGAAAAAGACGAACCGCAGAACTAAATGAAACTACGGATACAAAAAATCGGCGAAAAAAGAACAACATTATAGGCAATCGAGATATTTCATCGGAACGAAAAATGAGTAAAGTGCTCTTAACGACGTCGTAGCACGATAACGGCTGAATGTGCGGCATCAATATGTGAAGAAGAGCGGCCGAAGAACGGAAATACCCTTCGGCGCATAAAACTCGGCGCGCTTATAAACACGACTGGCGACTGGCGCGCGGCGGCACGCAAGAGTAGAAACATGCACTTTATAATAATAGTAAAAATGAAAGGCATTTCACCGCATGCGGACTCGCATGCAAATGGATTGCGAGTGGTTACAACTATACGCGTCGTTGGCAGCCAAATGCAGGCTTCGCGCGGTTCGCTTTTCGCGCCGGCGTTTTATTAGTCACATAGGATACGAAGATTTGGCAGCGCTAATTTCGACCGCGGTTGCCGGATGATTGGTCAAGCGCCGTTGCAACAGATTTCGCGTTTTGTTAGCAGCGCTCGTATACAGCCACTCGAGCACAGATAACATTCAAATGCGCGAATATACGAATACGAGACTGCACGTATGAATTACGCTTTTCAAATAGCTGCAATAAGATGCGTGTTGGAAAATTGTATGTGTAATAAATGATAGGTTAGACTTAAGTGACATGTTTTGTAACACGCTACGCGATTAATACGTGAAATGAAATTTGTTGCGAATATGCGCAGACGTACGAAATACATATTTTTATGCATTATTTTTTCTTGTTTCGTTTCATTATTTTACAGTCATTTGCATTATTCTGAAAACTTTTTTTTGCTTGTAAGAATTTTGTCACTTCAGGAATAGAAAATAATTAAGTACAAATATACCTGCTCCATTATATGACTTTATAAGCATATAATTAAAATTTAGAATAATTTGTTACGGGACTACAGTACGTAGCTAAATTTATTCTAATTGTATAGTTTATGTGCTCCACGTGTTCAAATGGAATATCTGTCATAAACGTGATAAGAAACTTGAATATTTCGTATAGAAAATTATCCTTTTGAATTTCTAAATGGATCAGTTTTAAATTACAAAATTAATTTACGGACAGAACGTTTTTTCCCTTTAATATACATTTGTGTAGATAAATCAATAATATAAACAAATTTATAATGTTGCATAGTACTATTAAATATTTGTACATTATGTTTCCGAGTCTACGCAATGCTTTAAGAAAATGATTGTGTTAATGTTCCGTTACTAAACTGATTCAATTCAAACTATCACATTACTATCATACTATATGCTAATCATAAGTTTTATTGTTTGTACAGGTGTGTAAACTTTATTTCCTTATATATATAAAATAAAATATAAAACTATATAATCATCTCATTTAAATATTGCAGTTCAATTTTTAATTTTATTATTTTCTATTTGTATGCAATTTTTTAGTTTAATATTACCATTTTCCACGAATGAAAATGAAATTAATTTTATTGAAACAAATAGTCTGTTTTCGGAATATTTTAATCAATACATTTTATTCCGAATGTTCGGTCCGAAATTACATCACGGCATTAAATCGGAAGCATACGATTGCATGACAAAACAGAGTTACAATGAGCTGCGTGTTAACTTTTTCACGACACAACAGTATATAATGCCGTATGATTTAATTGATAATAAACAAGTGAAGATTATCAATCACTTTCAGCTAATAACGAAGATCGAGTGGATAAAACCAAAAAATTAATTAAAAACATATTTTAAGGGGTAGTCGTAATTTTATGTCCGTCTTAAATCTAATTGTATCATTTTTCACAAATTCAAAGAACGCAAAATGAAAATTAATAATAATAATTTTACGCATTCATGTATCCATCATGATATAATATAACTATAATAAAATAAACTAGTTCATATTGAAATGATTTTTTCATTTTCGCACAGCTCCATGTTTTGACTCACCATCATAAATATGTCTCTATTTTCATACAGTAAAAACGTTGCAGGCATAAATACAAAAGACATTGGATTCTTTGTTCGAACGTGAGAGCATATTTCTTCGCCTTAAGCTATCAACTTGATTATAATTACATAAGCATATATTTTGCATAAATATTGTTTATTCGACTCAAGTCAGCCGAACGATTGATAAACAATGATTATACGCGAATTTTCTATCTGATAAATAATTTGTAGAAAAAGTTAAACAGTTAAAATTTTGGAATATTCTATACTCAAGATGTATAAAAAACCGTAGCGATTATAGGATTCATTTTGCAATACTCATTACACTCAATTTCCATGCAAAATTTTATCCGCGTATAGTTTATGAGCTATCAGTTATTGTGTTATGCTAAAACACAATGTCTTGCCTCATAAATTTAAATAGCTTTCTCCGCATTTGAGTGGGAAATGTATTTGTTATAAGGAACTTCACGTGCTTTATCTCCATGAGATTGATTTTAAATAATGTGAATCTTAACTGTTAAATCTTACATTTGATGAGTTATTTTGATAAATGTGCCTAAAAATGAGAATTTGTGATTTATAAACAAAACTTTCTTCACTGTCTAGCTCCGGGGTAAACACAAATCTGTTCTGGTAATGTCAGAGTGCTTTACAATTTACCCAGGAGATACGTTTTCCTTCTGACAATGATGATCACAAGTGTATATTGACTATTCGTGCGTCTTGCGTAATGTCTGCTTCTTCTTTTTGAAAATATATTTTTTTAACAATATAATTTGTAAATAATGACATGTGGATAGACAGAATGATTACGGATTTGTAAAATATGGAATTATTAATATGATTGTGAATAATTCTCATTAGAATTATTGTCGTTTTATTGAAATATGAATGTATGAGCAAAAAAGTATGAAATATGATATTTGGCATATAAAAATTGAACGTTATAATTATTAAATGACTAATTAAAATACACGGAGAAAAAGAATATCTAAAAAGTATATATGTAAAAAATACAAATATATATTTTTTAAGTGGTCGTTATGAGGAGGAATAAATATGGCAACATTGGAAAAAGGCTGAAAAAATGACCAATACGACTACTGTATAAACAATTTTGGCGTTTTAAGGATCTTCCTCAAAACGCCAACTGGTGATTTGTCCATGTAATGGTCGTTTCCGGGTTGCACCCACAAGCCACTGTACTGGGGCCCCCTAGGACCCTCGCGTTTTGGGTTTGGATAGATTTTTAAGGGGGGGTGGGGGGCGCAGCCCCCCCCTCCCCCCGCTTCTCTTATGAGGGTGGCTGAAGGCCGCCCGATGTGCTCCGCCAAAATAATTTTGCACACCCGTAGTTATGGAGCCCCAAATGGGTAGCACCTCAAAACGACCAGTGGCCAGGTTTATATATATTGAAAAAATAATCTTACAAATTTGACCAAACTATAGATAATAAAAATAGGAAAAATAGGCAGAAATATAAATAATATGATAAATTATGGTTAGAAAATTCTAAAAATATGTAAAATATTACCAAACAAATGATAAAAACATAAAAACAATGATATAGTCTAACGTTTATTTACATTCTTGCTCACTATTCTTGCTTTTATTATCTACTTTAGTCAAATTTGTAAGATTATGTTTTTCAATTAAACTTACAATACGCGATAAAAAATTACCATACTGTCTTGAAACTCGCGGCACGTTTAAAACTTTAGTCAAAGAAAATAGTTTTTAACTTTATTTTAATTTATAACATTTTCTGCTTTATAATTACGAAAAAATACAAAAAATCACCTCTGCTTTTTTAAAACGATTTAATTTGTTTGTTATTTATTGTCATTTAACAAAATATTTATCTGTTCTTTTGTTATTTAAACTTGCTTAGCAGTAATTAATTCTTCATCGAGTACTACAAGGTATTATTGTTACATCTTTTCATAATTGTATTAATAGATTTTAAAGAGTTCATATACTACTC